>PVKA01004789.1:0-95829 GCA_004027165.1 Ctenomys sociabilis | reverse complement strand
AAAAAAAAAAAAACCCAGCATTCTTTATATGTAAGAAATCAAAGACTGGTAGAATAATTTTAAAGTTACAAAATTTAAATAACCCTCACCCATAACTATCATATCATACACTGTTTATTTCTTCCTAAACACTTTTAAATTTAAAAAAAGTTTAAAATCTTTTTTCAAAAATAAACTATTGGGGCTGGGGAGATGGCTCAGTGGAATAAGTGCTTCACTGGCAAGCTCAAGGGCCTGAGTTCAATCCCCAGTCCTGCCAAAAAAATAAAAAAGAAATGAAAAATTAATTATTGACTCACTTCCACTGGAATACATACCTCATATAGCAGCAAACCTCACTTGTTTATACTGAAGGTAAGACAACTCTTAGAGTAAGTGTTCCAAAAAAATGACAGTCACAGTAATAGACAACAGAAAAAATAAAACAGAACAAAACCATGTGTGTCTAACAAACTAAGAATGATTAATATTACTCCTATTCAGTGGAATACCAAGAAGTTTTTCACAACAAGGCAGGGGCAGATCTATAAGTAACTATTACATAAAGACCTTGGGCAAAAAAATAAGGTGCCAAGTATATGAGAATAATACGTATTAGGAGGAAAAAAACATATATGTGCAAACTTACAAAAATTCGTGGTAGGATACTATCTAATTAGGAAGTATCCATTTCTTTGTGGAACTGGGGATTGAACTTAGGCCCTTGGCGCTTGCCAGGGAAGCGCTTATTTCACTGAGCCATCTCCCCAGCCCAGAAGTAGCCATTTCTAGGCAGAGAGATACTAGGATTTGGTGAAAGAAAAATGGTCAATAGGAATAGTTTTCTGTATAAATACAATGCATACAAACTATTTGTGTAGTTGCACAATTTTTTAAAAATCAAAATCTTGAGGGGGAAATACAGGGCCTCACTGTTTAATTCCAACTAACCTTGAACTTGCAGCAATCCTGCCTACCTTAGCCCCCTAAAAGTGCTGAGATTACAGGTATCACTACACCTGATTCAAATTAATTTTTTGTACAGGGTTTTTATACACAGCTGAGACTTGTAGTGATCCTCCTATCTCAGGCTCCCCAATTTAGAGGTATGCATGTGCCACCACCCCCAGTTTCGGCATGTGATACCAGGGATCGAACTCGGGTTCTTGCGCTGGCCATGCAAGTGCTTAGACAGCGAAGCTATCTCCCCAGCCCCCAAATCAATTTTTAAGAGAAGCCAATGTTAGAGCCAGGAATATAGCTTGGTGGTGTAGCACTTGCCTGGCAAACACAGTCCTGAGTTTGAGTCCTAATACCAAGAGAGAGGGAGAAAGACAGAGACAAAGACAGAAACACAGACACAGATAGACACAGAGACAGAGAGACAGAGACAGAGACACACACACATACAGAGACAGACAACAGACAGAGAACAGAGAGAGCGAGTGAGACAGACACACAGAAAGAGGCAGAGAGACAGAGAGACACAGACAGAGCAAGAGCACCCAATGTTATCTATCAGTCAGGGTCCAGTTCTGTTTTATTTTGATTTATTATTATTATTTTTTTTAATTGTTTTTTTTTTTTTTATCTTTTTGAGACAGGGTCTCACTATGCAGTTCAGGCTGGCCTTAAGCTCACTTTGTAGCTCAAGCTGGTCTCGAACTCACAACAATCCTCCTGCCTCAGCCTCCCGAGTGCTGGGATTACAGGCCTGCGCCACCACGCCTGGCTAGTTCTGTTTTTTTAGACACAGGAAATTTACCATACGTAATCAGTTACATAAAACAGGAAGTGATGCAGCTAAGGATACTAGCAATGACAGTGGGATTCTTGACTTTCTAGTATTAAAAGGGTAACAAGCTGAATTAGTCTCATCATACTACTAAAGCTTCAGGTGTGTTACAAACACAGCAGGCAGTATCTGGGATGATAGAAGAAAGGGTTCCTTCTCCCTCACCCAGCCCCAAAGTATTAGGAACTAAACTCAGTTTTCTTTTGTATTGAGCTGCATCCACCAAGCCAATCTCCTTCCTTTTTTCTCTCATTCTCATTCACACACACACACATACACACTCTCACTCTCACTCTCTCTCTGTCTCAAGAATAGGTGATGTAAGCCGGGCGTGGTGGCGCAGGCCTGTAATCCCAGCACTCGGGAGGCTGAGGCAGGAGGATTGTTGTGAGTTCGAGACCAGCCTGAGCTACAAAGTGAGCTTAAGGCCAGCCTGAACTGCATAGTGAGACCCTGTCTCAAAAAAAAAAAAAAAAAAAAGAATAGGTGATATAGTTAGCTAGTTTGAATTGTTAAGTAGCAACTACTAGGCCTACATTTTTATTTCAATTTCTGTATCAACAGAGATGGCTTCAACTCCTTGCTAGACTTTAAAAAACTGCATATCTTTAATCCAAAGAATCTAAATAAGACAAATTTATACAGAAGTATACCAAAGCATTCCAGAATCTGTGGATTTATTCAAACAAATAAGGCTAACACAGGAAAAACTGTGGCCCTGACCAGCAGGCTCACTTCAATGGACAAGAGGGGTGGCCATCTACTTATTCAATCACAAGTTATGGTTATGGAAGTGAAGGCCATTATTGTTTCTTGACTACAAAAATTTATCATCTACCTTTAGTCTACAGAAAAAAATAATAAACTTTGCAATACAACAATTAAAGGCTCTGATAATCTCAGCAAAAGGCCCCAACTAACCAGGCATGGTAATGTATACCTGTAATCCCAGTGCTCTGGACAGCAGAAACAAGGGGATCACTAGCTTGAATCTATCCTAAACAACTCAGTAAGACCTCTTTTTTCACAATAAAAATTTTAAAAGGGCTAGGGATATAGCTCAGTGTGAAGACTCTTGGTTTAATGCTCAATAAAAAAGGGCTAGAGGGAAGATAGGAAGTTCCAATATACAAAGTGAATTCAACTGCCTAATGAATTATAAATTCACCCATTCTGCTATCAATCTTTAAACAATACAATATATTAGAAAGTTTGTGATACTACAGCTTTACTTCCTTATACAATCATATTTTTTAAATCTTGTTTCAGTATTTTATCTTTGGTTGATCAAAGAATGTTTTAAGAACTTACTGTACAAAACTCATACCATATTTACTACTTAAAAATAGAAACTACATTTTTTATCTAGTATACATCATCTTTTATAAGAACATTTGGGGGAAATTTCTGAAACATAGTCCCACCAAAGAATTTTTCTCGAGACATGTGCTTTTTAATCCCATAAATGCTGTATATACCATAACGCAGTAAAATTCTCTATTTTTCAGCTACTTAAAAAGCTTTCATAGTTCATTGCTGGTAAATGTGAAATAATTTAAGGAAGGTATTTGAATGTACTTCCATAGCCTCAAATTACTAAAATTTTGCTCCAGTTTCTTTCTTGAAAAAAATACTAATGTGCTTATATAATATATTCTAAATAAAGTAAAGCCTAAGTATTTAGTAGCATAAGAAACCATCACATATGCATATATGCACAGATCATCAACTGCAAGAAAATCTACCTTGAACAACTGCAACTTGTTCTTTGTGTAGCTTCAACAAAGTCCCAGCATGCTACTTTATCAGGTATCTCTTCTTCATTCAGGCCACCTGATGAAGCGGAATACTTCCTTCTGAAATTTGAAATTATTACAATTCTTTTGGATTCATAAAATTTTGTTAGTCCTAAATTTAGCTTTAAAACTTTAGAAATCAAAAGTCATATCAACGCCTGTTTACCTCTTTCTTAATTATAATTATCAACATGTGATTTTTAAACTTAAAAATGAGAATACATACTTGTTCTGTGCTCTGTTCATATTGCATTCTTGCCAAACTCTATCCACCACATGACTGGCTAATTTTTGGGGTATTTTCCCACCATGGTGGCTAGTACTATCAGAGTTGAAGCCATCAGATACTGAAGAAAATTTGACCCACTTTTGAGCAGACTGAGGGTCAACTGAAAGAAAAAGAGAACAAGCTGTAGGATAATAAAGGTATGTTTTAAGTAATTATTGGGGCTTTTTGTTAAAGTTATGGTAGAATCTGCTGTAGATATTTAGTAAACTTATTATTTTGAGGCAAAAAGAAAAAAGCACATTAATATATATACAGAAAGCAAGGAGCTCCAGTGGCACAATGTTGGAGTGTGCAATGCTTATACAGAAAGCAAGTACTTCAACAGGGGACATAAAATATATGGCATCATGTCCAAGTTGATATCTTGACTTGGAGGATGGAATAAAAATTACAGGAATTAGGGGTGAAGGTCAATGACTGACCACTGCTGACCATACACAAGGCCCTGGGTTCAGTCTCCAGCATGAAAAAAGTGGTGGGATGGGGACGATCTTCATTTGGGGAAATATAATGAGTATATCAGGAGTGATGGAGCATCAAGTCTCAACTTATCAAGTGAGAAAGACCACTGAAGATGAAAGTACACAGACATATAGGGAGGGTGACAGAAAAAATGTTTTTTTGGAATTTAGATAAAAGAATTGTTTGTAGTACAGCTGCAACTTTTTAGAAGTTTTAAAATATTTTTAACAATTTATTTTTCAGGTACTTATGTGCTCAAACTAGATTCATCATCAAAACTGATGCAACAGTAATACCTGTTTGGACTTCCTCAGGAGATGTAGGTGGTGTAAGAGTAACTGAAGACATAGCAGGATCTCTTGTGGAAGCAGGCACTTGGTGGACACCCAAGCAAGAAGCTGAACAGTGAGAAGAGCCCACAGAGCTAGGAGTAGGAATGTCTGACTGAGGGACTAGAACAAAGCACGCTGGGTAGATCATTCGAACACCAGCTGGAAGGGGGGGTTGACAAAAAATCATTACTACTGTTTCCATCTTGGAATTTCATTTCATTTTTGAAAAGAACTTTAATGAAAAGGTAGATATAATATAATTACATTTGTTTAAATAAAAATAAACTTTTAGCAATATGTGCTCTTGGATCAGAAATTTAGCTCAGTGGCACAGCACCAGCCTGGCAAATATGAGGTCCTGAGTTCAATTCCAGTCCAAAAAAAAAGACAAACAAGCAGTATGTGTTATGGTGAGTTAATAAGAAAAGCAGCTTCTATTTTCATTTTAACATTTCCTCTTTTTTCTTTCTTTTTGGGCAGTACTGGGGATCAAACTCAGGACCTTGTGCTTGCCAGGTAGGTGTTTAAACCACTGAGCTATACCTCTGGCCCAAATTATTATTATTATTATTATTATTATTATTATTGCAGCTATCATCATCATCATTATTATTATTTTGACGTACCAGGTATCAAATTCAGGACCTGGCCCTTGCCAGGTAGGTGCTTATGCTGCTGAGGTATATCCCCAGCCTCAAGACTTTCTAACTATGAATGTATGGATTTCTAAAAATCTTTTCTTAAAAATATAAAATTTTTTCTTGTACCTTAAACCAACTATACTGTATATTACAACTTTACATTTTATTTTACTTATTTATTTATTTATTTATTTATTTATGGCCAGCTCAGCCCACCCTGACGGTGGGGCTGCTGTGGCATTTGCTGCCAGGGATCAAACCGCAGTCCCCTGCACCTGCCTAAGATTGCATAAGCAGGTGCTTTAGACAGCTGAGTTATCGTGCCAGCCCTTTAAGTTTTATTTTACAAATTTAACAAAGGTCATCTGGTACTAGAATTATGAACCATTTTAGTTAGGTTTACCAAACACTTAACAAATGCTTGTGCTCTTTTTTTGTTAATAACTTTTGACAGTAATGTGTTTACTGAAACTGAGCACTGATAATCTTTTAATTTAAAAAAAGACAGGGGCCGGGCGGATAGTTCAGCAGATTAAAGCACCTGCTTTGGAAGAGCACAGCAGCTGGGGTTTGATTCCTGGCGTGTCATGTTGGCCCTACTCCTGGAGCACACTGAGATGGCCATTGAGACTGGGGGTGGTGGCACATGCCTATATTCCCAGTGCTTAGGAGGCTCAAAACAGTGGAATCACTATGAGTCCAATCTGCACAGTAAGACTTTACAGACCCTAAATACATGAAAAAAAAAAAAGACAAAACAATCTTATGTAATATTACCTAATATTACCTATTAGAATATTGATTCTAATCCCATTTATTTGCTCAACTACATATTCACCATGCCTCTTACGTCTAACAGCGTTTATGCATGTTTGTCTTCACCCCACGTCAGAGGAGGCTGTGTGACTTATAAAAAAAAAAAAAGCTTTAAAGATGCTTGCGGGCCGGGTGTGGTGGTGCATGCCTGTAATCCCAGCACTCGGGAGGCTGAGGCAGGAGGATTGTTGTGAGTTTGGGACCAGCCCGAGCTACAAAGTAAGCTTAAGGCCGGCCTGAACTACATAGTGAGACCCTGTCTCAAAAATGACAAAAAAAAAAAAGATAAAGATGCTTCCAATACCAGCAGAGCCTCTTTATTGTCTGTCTTCTATTAAACTGGCACATTCTAAATGAGTCACCTTATTAACTTGGGTTCTTGAATGAGAAGACAGAATAGAGCCAATCTGAAAAGAGGTTTACTAAATATTCAAACACTACATAACACAGGCCATTAACTTTCCAAACTCGAAATTCATTCACAACTAATCTTTTTTTTGTTTTGTTTTGGTGGAACTGGGGATTGAACTCAGGCCCTTGCCAGGCAAGTATTTATTCTACTGAGCCATTTCCCCGGCCCCCATTCACAACTAATCTTCTCCCACCTTTAACATAAGTTTTTGTAGACTAAGTGTATTTCCTTTTTCCAATGACAGTGGCTTGGCTACGTTAAATACTTCTTTTTAATGCAATGTAAGCAAATGCAGCAACCACTATATCCCAGCAGAAGCTTGAAATATACTTACATGGTTATTCTTGGTCTCTATCATTCCTCTCCTCTCATAAAAAATCATGACAACCTACACTCTAGAATGAGCAGATATATGGAGCTAAACCAAGATAAAGCAGCAACCTTCATGTAATATGATCAGGAAATAAGTAAGAAATGTTTGATGCTGAAAGCCACTGAGGTAAAGGATTGTATGTTATTCAACAAAATCTAACTTACACATAGTTAAATATTCCCTGTACTATCAATACTCAGATTCCATACCAACAAGAACTTCTACTGCAGCTAGAGAATCATCTTCCCAGTCCATATCTTCTTGTTTTTCTTCAGACATTTCTTTCAAGCAACATGAAATAGGATAAAACTGTTTCCATTCACCAATCAATTTTTTTGTTGCTGAATCAGACATCTTGAATGCCTGTCCTGTGAGAGTGCCATTTAGTCCAAATGGGCTTAAGATAACTAGAAACCCAGAAGAAAAATCAAGTAAAGACTGTTACAAAAATAATATTGTTTTAGGGCTGGGGTGATAGATCAGCAGCATAAGCACCTGCCTGGCAAGCACAAGTTCCTGAGTTCAATCCTTAGTACCAAAATTAAAATAAAAAGTATAGCATGTTGAACAAAGTGTCAATTATGCAATTCGAAAAATGAAAAGCCCATAATGACAATTCCTAAAGTGCCTGCTGAGGCAAACTTAAGCAGGTGCAGGGTACCACAACTCGATCCCAGCACCACATGCTGCACCAGCCCCTCTCAGGGTGTGCTGAGCTGGCAAAAAAAAAACAAAAAATGATCAAACTAGAAAAGCACATAATTTCATTATCAACTGGAGACATCTGTATACCCCTTAATTTCTCTACACTCCCACTAAGGAAAGTAATCTGGGGGGGGGAAATGATATAAATATACAAATGTAAATAATTATATAGCCATATACATTTCAAAAAGTAGGTTTAAAATTAAACAACATATACACCTCTACTGATTAAACCCCCAGAAATATTTTAAGACATTTGCACTTCAGTTCACCATTTTTAGGTGTAAAACTATCAAAAATCCATACATATATATTTTTTTCTTTTCTTTTCTTTTTTTTTTTTTTAAACTGGGACTCAAATTCATGATCTTACACTTGCCAGGCAGATTCTGTGCTGCAGAGCTATAGTCTGCCCCCATGTATATATGTTACATATGGCTTATATGATCTAACACACAAGATGATTTTTAAAATATAACACATATTTTTTCAATGTACTATTTCACAAAATACATTAAAATCATGGACAAAAGACCTTTAAAATAATACTTATATTGAGTAACTTGTTGACTTAATACTCTAGCGGAAGGGAAACAAACTATTTCAAAATCAAAACATCAAGAGGGAAAATCTCAGAGCTCAAACTGCTAAATTATCAACTTCAACAAGAATCTTCTTCAAACAACAATGTTAAGATCACATAACTAAGCCAATCAAATTACCTACCTTGAAATGGACTATTAGACTGCTGAGCAAGGGTAATATGCTCTTCATTGAGAAGGTATACAGGTTGATGTTGATTAATTTCCACACTGGTACACACATTGCTGTCTCCATGCAAGAAAAAGGTGAAAGAGCAGGACAGGTGTTCACTAAAAAAGAAGAAAAAGTTATATTTTAATAATGATTATTGGTCAAGAAAAAGTTTTTTGTTCATTACAAAATTTAAACCACAACAACATACAGTTTCTTTAGCCCAGAAATTTTTCATCATCTAAAAACACTACAGAAATGAGCAACAATTTAGCTATAAAGAATGTTCTTCATAGTAATGTTTAGGACAGAAAATGCTGCAAATAAAAAAACAAGTAAATGAATCTCTAACTAACGAAATGATTTTAAAGCAATATAATCAAAAATATATCTGAGCTAAACTATCACATAAAATTTAGGTATAGCAGGATATACAGACTAAATAATAATTCAAAGAGAATTGCAGACATCTTTTAGGATAAATTATGATCAAATAGCAGAGATTTCAACTTAAAGACCTAGCTCTTTAAAAGACAATCATTAGTGCTCATTTCAACACCAGATAAACTAAAACTGGAACGATATAGAGAAGATTAGCATGGCCCTATCCAAGAATGACACACAAATTCATGAAGTGTTCTATATTTTTATACCTCACAGATCTAGACAAAACATTCCTAAAATTCATTTGGAACCAGAACAGAGTTAGAAGAGCAAAAGCAACCCTGGGCAACAAAAAAATAGTCAGGAAACATCACAAACCCTGCCTTGAAACTATTTTACAAAGCTACTATGATAGAATCAGCATGGTATTGGAAAAAAAAAAAAAAGACCTGAAGACCAATGGAACAGATTAGAAGATGCAGATAACTATAACACACTCAGGCAACTAATCTTTTGACAAAGGGGCCAAACATGTTCACAGGAATTCCAAAAGATAACCTCTTTAATAAATGGTGTGGGAAAAACTGGCTTCTTGCCTATGCCTAAGGCTAAAATTAGACCCATGTCTATCACCATAAACAAAACTGAAGTCAAAATGGATTAAAGATCTAAAAATTAAAACAAATACTAAATCTACTGAAGGCGAAAACAGGTAGAAATCTTGAAGACATAGGGGTAAGCAGAGAGTTCATGAACAAAAATCAAACTGCACTGAAAATGCTTCAAAGAATCAACAACTGGGATCTCATCTTTTTGAAGTTTCTGCGTATCAAAAGAAATCACCAACAGAGTAAAAAGAAAAGCCATCAATTGGGAAAAATTTTAACCAACTATCCCTCAGACAAAGGACTTCTATCTAGAACATATAAAGTTACAATTAAAAAAAAATCAGACCCCCATAATTCATCAAAGACCAAATCAAATAATGGGCATCTGAGAAGAATATACACTTCTCAGATAAAGAAACACAAATGACAAAGGTCAGCGAGACAGCTCAGGAAAATAAGTGCCTGCCTGGCAAGTGCAGAGTCCTGAGTTCAATTCCCGGTACTGCAAAACAAACAAAAAAGACAACTAAATACATGAAAAAAATGTTCAACAAAATTGGTCATTCAAGAAATGCAGATTACTGCCAGATAGACAGCTCAGTGGCATAAGTGCCTGCCTGGCAAGTACAAGGTCCTGGGTATCAAAAACGAAAAACAAAAACAAAATTAAAACAACACAACAGAGATTTCATCTCACCTCAGAAAGAATGGCTATCATCAAGAATGAACCAATGACAAATACTTGGAAGGACTGTGGGGAATAAAGAAAGCCTTCAAAAGGTCAGATCCCCCAAAACTTCACTGAGAACCTAAAATTTTAGCTAGCTTTGAAAAGCAGAAATTAGGCCAGGCATGGTGGTGCACGCCTGTAATCCCAGCACTTGGGAGGCTAAGGCAGGTGGATTATTACCAGATTAAGACCAGCCAAATTAAGTACAAAGTGAGCTCAAGGCCAGCCTGAAGTGCATAGTGAGACCCTGTCTCAAAAAGATTCCTGCAAAGGAAAAAAAAAAAAAAACCCTATTATTTTACTTACATGCACAAACTCCGTATCTGTTAAATACATTCACACTGTTATGAACAGACAGTTCCTAGTTTTCCGCAACTCTATATCCATTAAACAGTATAATGTCCTACTCTGTGGGTTGACATTCTCATTACTATATCTTTGTTTCTAGGTTTTACATTATCCTATCTGTCTACTGCTGGGTTTGATGCCTACGCATTTGGTCTCATATCCAAAAAATTACTGCCAAGTACTAATCTTGAGCTTTTTTTTTCTTTTAGTGGTGGTACTAGGGATGAAACCCAGGAATGAGCTGCATCCCAATCCATTTTAGTCTTAAGATAGAATCTTGCTAAACTGCCTAATGAATCTTAAACTTCTGACCTCTCTGCCTCAGCATCCCTCTCCGCTGGGATTACAGACATGCATTATCACATCCAGGTTCTTACACATATACGTATAATGCATATTTTTAATCCATTTTTAATTTTTATACATACACATTAAGGTTTCAGCTTGATTCTTCTACATGTGGACATCCAGTGTTTCCAAACTATCTCTGGACTGAGTCCCTATGAAGTGGATTAGCCCATTTGTCCAAGATCATTTGGTCATATCTTGAGAGTTTACTTTCAAGCTCTCTATTCTACATCATTGGTCTATATGTCTACCTTTATGCCAGCAGTGCACTGTTCTGATTACTGCAGCTTTGAAATATGTTTTGTCTATCATTATCTTTATCCAAGCCTTTATGAAGAACTATAAAGTCATACTAACTAAAGATGAAGCATACTTCTCCAAACTGTGGCTTTGGGATTACTTTGTTACTTGCTTTTGTCAAGCAAACACTTGAAATATGTTTAAGCAATTTAGCTTGCTTCTTTCAACACCGTAAAAACATGTTCTCTATGGGCCATCAGTCTATAAGGGGTGAAAAACACAAAGAATACAATTCTAGCCTAGCTATAGTTTACAGACTGGCAAAATATCAAACCCCAAGGTCACCTGCAGATAATTTAGAACACAACTGCTATTTTTAAATCACTAAATTCTGAGGATGGTCTGGTTGCACAATAGCTGCTATAGAAAACTTATGCCAAAAATAAGATGCTGCTACATCAAAAACCTAAAATACATGGTACAGGTTTTGGGACATGATGGCAGAAGAACTATAGGACATTTAAAAACAGTAAGAAAACTCATAGGAGGCTGGAAAAATAGTCACCTATTTATAGAATAGTTGCTCAAATAATTTAGAAGGAAGAATATGTTTGCCTAATGAACTTAATAGACATGATGAAACAGATCAGGTCAAAATGCAAATTATTACTATCAAGTACTAAAAGAGGCAAGTTCAAAAGAAAACTTGCTCATTTATGAATACAATTTAAAGAAAATACATACATACATACATAAAATATAGTCAATCAGAAAGATACAGAAACAGAAAAATCAAATGTTTTTCGTAAGTCACAGGTACAGCAACTACAATGAAGCCTCAGGAAAAGTCTATGCACCAAGTGTGACTCTGGGCTGGAAGTGTAACTCAGTGATAACAGCACGTGCCTAGCTTGTATAAAATCTGGAATTTGATGCCCAAAAGCAAACAGAAGCACACACACATACAAAGTTCAAAAGTGTGATTCTAATATTCTCTGTTATGGGGTCTGGGTATGGTTACTGTAATATCAACAGTTAGGCTGAGGCAGGGAGATCACCCCAAGTTTGAGGTGATCACAGTGAGTTCAAGACCAGCCCAATCACTAAAGTGGGACCCTATATCTCAAAATAACTACAAATATATATATATATATATATAATTTGTGAATATCAAATATGATCCCCGCCCCCCGTATTTAGGACAGGGTCTGCAGGGCCTTGTTACATAGATTGAACTTGTAGTGATTCTCCTGTTTTCAGCCTCCCAAGTGCTAGGATAACAGGCACACACCATGATACTTAGTCTCAACTGCCGTCTCAGCGCAACATAGGGGTAGGGTCAGCATGGCATGCCAGGATCAAACCCCGGCTGCTGCACTCTGCCTAAGCAGGCACTTTAGTCCGCTGACCTATCAGGCCAGCCCTCAAACATGATTCTTGATACCAATTGCAAGATTAAGATTCAAGGTAAGCCTTCACATATTTGTTATTCTCAACTATGCAATATTTGTAATCAAATATTTATATAACTAATTTTGTCATTATATGTAAGAATATATTATATCTAGTCATACTTGTGTTTTTGAGTGTTCCTTTTTCTGATAAGTCTTTGACCACAGCCAAGTTATAAAAATAAAAATAACTTCTAAGTTGTGTGTGTGTGTGTGTGTGTGTGTGTGTGTGTGTGTGTGTGTGTGGCTCAATTTGGCATAGAGCAGGGCTGTCACGGCATGTGGTGCCAGGGATTGAACCACAGTCCCTGCACTTGCCTAAGTAGGTGCATTAGACAGCTGAGCTATCTTGCTGGCCCTCTAAAGTAGTATTTTAATCTTAAACCATTAATGTTTAATTTCTGAGAGGAACATGCCCAACATGCTGACCATATGTACTGACATAGACAGATATCAATTTTTCTTTCCTTTCCTTCCCTTTTCTTTTTTGGTACCAGGAATGAAACTTAGGACCTTATGCTTGTCAGGCAGGCACATATGCTGCAGAACTCTCTCTCCAGCCAGAAATCAATTTTGAAGGTAGTTTTCTCTCAACTGTCAAAAAAGATGAAGGGCCAAGAAGATAGCTCAGTGGCAGAAGGTCCTGAGTTCAATCTCCATTAGAAAAACAAAAAATATCAGGCATGGTGGTGCATGCCTGTAATCCCAGCACTCGGGAGGCTGAGGCACGAGGATTGTTGTGAGTTCGAGACCAGCCTGAGCTACAAAGTGAGCTTAAGGCCAGCCTGAACTGCATAGTGAGACCCTGTCTCAAAAAGACAAAAATAAATAAATAAATAAATAAAAATAAAAAATAAAAGTCTAGGGGCCAGGAAGGTGGTTCAGTGGAATAAGCACTTCCCTGGCAAGCGCAAGGGCCTGAGTTCAATCCCCGGTTCCACCAAAAATAAACAAATAAATAAAGTCTACTAATAAGACAATTGATAAAACATAGAATAAATGAAAAATTAATTTTTAATATGTTAGAATAACTCTGCAGGGTTTCCAGGCAACTTCAGAACACTTAACTACGTTTTGATAGATGGCACAAAAATTTACTTCTTTGTTTTGTAGACAGGGTCTCGCTATGTACTTCAGGCTGGGCTTGAACTCCTCTATGGAGCCAAAACAGGATTCAAACTCACAACAATCCTCCTGCCTCAGCCTCTTTAGCACTGGGACTACAACTGTGCCACCAAACCTGTCAGCACAGTTCTTTAAAGACTTTCAAGGGTAATGGGGGAGGGGGGATAAAGAGATATAGGTAAATACCAAAGAAAGACATTTACTAAGGAATTGGGCAAGTATAATCTAGAGAAATTAGTTTGATTAATTACAGGGATGAAGTATGTTACAGAAATGATTCTGAAAACTGTGCTTTAAACTGTATTTTAACAATTAGAGAAGCTTTAAACTATATTATAAATACTTCCAAGAATATCTGCCAAGTACCAATAACCAAAATACCTCCTGTTCTTTAGATTCAAAAGATGGACTAGGACACAAAAATTTTATATACTCACATCTACTTCTCCTTTATTCAATATAGTTTGTTCACTGTTTCAAATAATTAAATTTACTTTTTCTTTGGTACCAGGGATTGAACTCAGACAAATAATTAAATTTAGAACTGCCATATGATCTGGCAATTTTATTCCTAAGGATATACCCCAAGGAATGAAAAGCAGATACCTGAAGAGGTATTTGTAACACCAATGCTGATCATAGCAGCATTATTCAAAATAGCTGAAAGATGGAGCAATTATCCATTGACCATCTGTTCTATACATATAATGGCTATTACTTAGTCTCCAAAAAAAAAAAAAAAAAAAAGTTGATATTTTGCAAATAAGAAGGGGACCAGGAGATAGAGGGAGAGGGAAGGAGTGGAAGGGAAGTAAAAAGAATTAAGATACGTTATGTGCATGTACTGATTTCCTACAATAATTATTACATATCATGAACCTGTCCTAAATTTTTTTTTAACTTTTCCAAACAGAGAGGGGTTGAGACAGGGTCTCATCATACAGGTTAGGATGGCCTTGATCTGACTATATAGCCCAAGGCTGACCTGAAACTATGGTGATCCTTCTGCCTGTCTCCCCACAAGAGGTAAGATTATGGGCACATGCCACAACACTCAAAATTTTTTTAAAGAAAGAAATCCTGTCACATGTTATAACCACGGATGAACCTCAGAGATATTAAGTGAAATAAACCAAACACTAAAGAACAAATACTACATAATTCCACTTATGTGAAATATGTGAAACATTCAGAAAGAATGATGGCCACCACAGGCAAGGGTGAAAGGGGACAGAGTAGGGGTGGAACAGCACAAAGAATTATGATGTTCTGGACAGATTTTTCGGTTTGGGATGACAAAAGAGTCCTAGAGTTGTAGTAGTTGCAGCTAAATACTGTAAAACATATTTAATGTCAATTTTACACTAAAAAATGATAAGCTCAGTCAAATTTATGTTATATATATTTTACCATAATTTTTTAAAAGTAATTTTAATTCCCTGAATTATTTTTATTTCATGAATTCAAGTTTCCAAATTTGTCTTATACATCAGGGGCTTTAAAAAATTCCAAAGCCTAAATCAGGCATGGTGACACATGCTTGTAATTCTAGCACTCTAGCAGGCTGAGGCAGGAAAATCCAAGTCAAAGCATGCTTAGAGAAACTTAATGACTCAGTGAGACTTTGTCTCAAAATAGAATAAAATCCAAAAAAAAAGACACAGTGTGCTGCTTCATCTTTGTCGTGTTGCTCCCCACCACACGTGCTGAGCCTGGGCACAGTGGTATACACCTGCAATCCCAATGCTTGGGAGGCTGAAAACAGGAGGATCACTAGGAGTCCGATCTGTGTAATGAGATCAATAGATCCTGTACTAAATACATTAAAAAAGACTAGAGCTGAGCATAGAGACTACACACCTATAATCCTATCTTGGTGCAAAAGCCCTGGGATCGATCCCCAGCCTAGGTTATGGGCTCAGGTTAAGCATCAGTAATATTTTGAGGCTTTCCAGGTGAGTTATATATCCAGACAAGTTTAGGAACCACTGCATTAATGTATATTTCTGCAGTCTTCAGAGATATTTTTTAATACTTTTATTATCAATGTCAAACATTTTTGCCTTGTTTTTGGTCATTTTTATTTTATTGCATTTTTTTGTTGAATTGTTTTTTAGGAAAGGTTTGTATTTTGTTTTTGGTGGTAAGAACCAAACCTAGGGCTTAATATTTGGCATTTTTAACATAGCTGTGTGAATAAGACTTTAAATCTTAAATACTTTATGAATTTGCATATACTATGTTTCTATACTTTGAGTACATTACTTTATATTATACAGTAAGAATTCTTTTTTATATACAGTAAGAATTCTTAACATTAATTATCATTATTCTGGGCAACTTCAAGTCCTCTCCAAGTGTCCTTTTTGGTTATTTCCTTGTGTATTGTTTTTACTATTTTCTACCACTTTAAAAAGATGTAAGTGTAATGAAACAAACACATAAGAAAATAAAAACTGAAAATAAATTCATTCCTCTGTTCACCCAACTCAGCTGTCTATGGATACTGAGGAACATGGTAAGATTATTAAATTTTATGAGCATAAACCTATTCCTTCACATCTTTGCTTTCAAGTTAACATTGCTCAGAAACAACGTTATATGGAAATCTGACAGTGTATGAGGATTCTATAACTCAATGAGGAACTGTTTTGTCAGAAACACTGCATGCAGGCATAGGAAATCTGTACCTTGTATAAGTAACACTCTACTCATTATTATCTCTCTGTCTTATTATTCAAAAAAGGCAGAAGAAATATGAAGGATTCAGAACATCTGAACACACAAAGGATGTATTTGTCACCTTGTGCACATGAGAGACACCCTATATACCACAGAGTTAAACCCCCAGTCCAACAAATACTTTTTCAAACAACAAAGTAACTTGATAATCAGAGAAGATGAAGCTAATGATTAAAGTGCTCTGAGGGCAAATAAAGGAATCATGCTTTAAAAAAAAAATTAAAAGAAGATCTAATGATCTACAGAGTTCCCAATCTGTCTCACTTTTTCACACTCTATAATCCAATTCCACTGCTTAGTAGCCCTCAGACAAAATGAAGAGATAGACCATATTGCAGAAAAAGGAAGAGATATGGCATTTTTAACATAGCTGTGTGAAAAAGGAGGTGGCAAGCTGCTCTTCTTCCTTGGCTCTGGCTTACAGCATGAGAGGGGAAGATCTAATCTACAGAGATAGTGAGGGTGAGTGACTACAGAGGCCTCCAGGGAGAATGCACCAGATGATCAAGTAGTGAATACTATGATCTACAACAGCTGGTAAGTGACTCTAGCCCAAGAAATTGTCATGTCCCACAGAGAAGGTGCTTCACCAAATGCCACTTTAGATAGTGGCCAACTAAACCTGGAACTCAAGAGGTCTGGCCAAATAACTCATCAGATTATAGCACCTGCAAGCAGGTACAGGGGCCAGGGGTTCAATCCCCCAGCCAGGCATGTGGGCCCCATGCCCAGGGCACACTGAGACAGCAACTGAGACTGGGCAGCGATTGAGAATGGGTGTGGTGGCACATGCCTGTAATCCCAGCTCTTGGGAGCTGTAAACAGGCAGATTACCCTGAACACTCTGTAGACCTTTCCCTAAAAATACAAAAAAAAAAAAAAAAAAAAAAAAAACAACCTGAAACTCAGAGCAGTTAAAAGTTGACTTCATCACAGAGTTCCCAGTGTTGAAATTACAGTAACTTCATAAGGGACAATGTCCAGGGTGAGGAAGCTGAGTAAGGTCAGGCTGTTCAGAAACACCAAGGGTGTTGTCAGCTTAACAACTCAGGCCCCAAACCCACAACCAGAGAACAGGATCAGCCTGAACTGTGGAGTTCAAAGAACCACCTGCCTCTTTTGTTTACTAATAACAGCAAACATACACCTTGATTTGGACATTAACACAAAACTGCAGACCCCAGAAGATAACCAAAGGATTCAAATTACAGAGAAACCTTTTATGTTTTTCTTTTATTCATGAGTGTGAACATGCCATTTATTTATTTGTTTATTTATTTATTGCAGTACTGGGGATTGAACTCAGGACCCTGAGCTTGCCAGGCAGGCACTTATTTTACTGAGCTATCTCCCTGTCTCTTAGTTTTTGTTTTATTTTGCTTTTGTTTCTTCTTTGTTTCTCTCCTGTCTTATTCACTGTTTTCTCCAAGCTTTGGTTACCTTCCCTTTTCTGTCAGCCTAGCTTCTAATCTCTTCCCCTTATTTCTTTATTTTTTTCCTCTTATCTCTTCAAAATTTTCTTCTGGGTCAGCAAGATAGCCTCAGTGGACTAAAGCCCTTGCTCAGGTAAGCACAAGTATTGTGGTTCAATCCACATGCTACGACAGCCCCACACCCAGGATGGGCCAAACTGGTCAGAGTCCAGTTAGTAGCACACCCCTGTAATCCCAGCACGGGGAGGTAGAAAATAGAAGGATCACCATGAGTCCAAGCTGTGCAGTGAGACCCTGCAACAACCAAATGCATTAAGAAAAAAAAAAAAATTCTCTGATTAGAGAATATTTGCGGTATACAATTTTCTGACTTTAGATTTTGTTATACAAAGTCTTTCACATATGGTTAAAAGTGGCAAAATAGGGGCTGGCAAGATAGCTCAGCGGTCTAAAGCACCTCTCAGGGACCACAGCAGAAGCCCCAGCACCAAATGCCATGCCGGCCCCTCCTCCCAGGGCGGGCTGAGCTGACCCTCTCCAGCAAAAAAAGAATCCTTGATGTGTAGCGAGACATTGTAATAAATAAATGAATTAAAAAAAAAAAAAAGTAGCAAAATAGTAGTTACATAGTTTGTCATTTCTAAACTGTGGTTAATGCTATTGTTGATTGTACTACTTTAGCCAAGGTTGTAATCAATTGTCCTTTTTGTAGGCCAACACTAAAAAGTATACACCAGTACCCAAGAACTGGGGGCTGGGCCAAAAGGTAGCCACCTATCATCCCTAATAATTTGAAGAGGCAAGATCATGAAACAGACTCAGAAGTCAAAACCCCACTATACCTAGAAGACATGTTTGAAAGTAATGTAATAAAGCTTCCTACTATAAATAATTTGCAAGCATCAATGAAAAAAAATTTTTTTTTTTTTTTTGGTGGAACTGGGGCATTGAACTCAGGCCCTTATGCTTGCCAGGGAAGCACTTATTCTACTGAACCATCTCCCCAGCCCCAAAAAGAAATTTTCAAAAAATAGAAAATGAGAAAACTTGAAAGATGCAAGCTACGACCTCCAGCTCACCCAAAGCAAATCCAAGACAAGTAAAGTGGAAGTAATCAAAAGTCACTTAATCTGATCTTTCTGAAAGGGTAGTAGTAGTGGAAGTAACAAAGTAAATGAATGAAGCTCTAGGAAAAAAATGAATCAGAAATACCTACACAGGGCCAACAAGATAGCTCAGTGATCTAAAGCACCTGCTTAGGCAAGCTTAGGCAAGCTTAGGCAGGTACAGGGGACCACAGTTTGATCCCGGGTGCCACATGCCAAGCCAGCCCTGCCCTGAGGGTGGACTAAGCAGGCCAAAAAAAAAAAAAAAAAGAAATACATACACAGATAACTTAAAGAGATGATGACCATATTGAAGGATATAGTCAGCAAATCTAGATTAGATACACATAAAAAATAGGGGAGTTTAGGAAAGTTGACAGAAATTATGAATGCCCAACATAGGAAAAGAACTGGATTTTATAAAACAGATTCAGAGTCCCAGATTAAGAATTCTACTGAAAGATTCACACAGCAAATTCAATTATGTGAAGATAAAATATCAGATCCAATGCAAGTAGGTAGTTAGCAATCATCAAATGAAAGACTTCTAAAACTAACAAAGGACCATCATAAATCAGTCCTTCTGCTCCTAGAAGAAAAGGATTAACCAAAATATAGTAAAAAACAGAAGACTGTACAAAGGACATAAAAAAAAACCTGAAAACTTCCCAAGCACAGAAAAAGAATTTGATATACAGAAAAGGTACATAGAATTAGAATTACCTATGATCAGAAAGAAAATTAAAAAACAAGGCATATTAATAGTCAAAACAATTGTGTTCAAAATTAAACACAAGAACAGAATATTAAAAGCTCTTGAAGGAGGCCAGGGAGATAGCTCAGTAGAATAAACACTTGTCTGGCAAGCACAGGATCCTGAATTCAATCCCCAGTAAGAACAACGAAAACAATGAAACACCTGTAAAGGAAAACCCCATAACCTTTAAATCAAGATGTTAGAGTGAAGTATTTCAACTTATACTGATATACCCCTCAAAATCATCTTTCAAAATTGATGGAGAAGGAACTTTCATGATAACACCTGAAGAAATCCACAACCACCAAAGAAGCACTACAAAAAGTACTGAAGGATATTCTAGAAAAGGATAATGGAATGAATCCCAACAGAATGAATCCACCAAGCAAGGCAAACAATTAAATGGGGGTGGGAGGTGTCCAACAACAGGAAAATAATATGACAAGAATAAGAGCCGGGCGTGGTGGTGCACTCAGGAGGCTGAGGCACGAGGATTGTTGTGAGTTCGAGACCAGCCTGACCTACAAAATGAGCTTAAGGCCAGCCTGAACTGCATAGTGAGATCCTGTCTCAAAAAGACAAAAAAAAGAATAAGTCAAAATTATCAATTGAAGCCAGGCGTGGTGGCGCATGCCTGTAATCCCAGCACTCGGGAGGCTGAGGCAGGAGGATTGTTGTGAGTTCAAGACCAGCCTGAGCTACAGAATGAGCTTAAGGCCAGCCTGAACTGCATAGTGAGACCTTGTCTCAAAAAGACAAAAAAAAATTATCAATTGCAGCCATCAATATAAATGGTCTCAAAAGAAATACATTCACAGAATGGATCAAGACATGAGATCCAACAATATGTGGCATATAAGAAACACATTTCACTCAAAAAGAAATTCACAGACTGAAAGGATGGAAAACAATACTCCATGTAACAGAAATCTGGAAAAAAAAAAAAAAAAAGCAATTCTACTTGTAGATAAAGTGGATTTCAAGACTGTCAGAACAGACAAACATGGTCACTACATACTTATTAAGAGAATCCAGGAGGAAGAAATAACAATCACAAATGTATAAGCACCAAATACCTGCATACTTAACTATATAAAGCAAACACCAAAAGCAAACAACAGTTAGGAAAAATTAGATAAGCACTAGCCAGGCATGGTGGTGCACACCCATAACCCCAGCACTCAGGGAGGCTGAGGCAACAAGTTCAAGACCAGCTGGGCTATAAAGTGAGCTCAAGGCCAGGAAGAACTCATAGTGAGACCCTGCCTTAGAGAGAAATTAGATAAACACTAATGCAATGGTAATGTGGGACCTCAATACCTCACTGTCACAAACAGATCTATTAGACAAAATAAACAGCAACAAAAATATCAGAGCTGACCCAAAAATTTGAACAAATGGACTTAGTAGTTATCTATAGTGTTCTACCCTACAACATCAGAATACACTCTTTTCAGCTACACATAAGAATCTCTCCAAAATAGTCCACAAAATAACTCACAGAACACAACTTAAGTAAATACAAAAGAACTGAAATTTATTTCATGTGCATTATCAGATCATAGTGCAATGAAACTGGAAATGAGTAACAAAAGAAACCACAAAAACTACATAAACATATGGAAATAAAGTAGCACCCTACATTTTGTCTAACACAAACTTTCATGGAGTTTATCTATTGATGCCAATTTAAACTCTCACTTGTTTTATCATACAGGAACATAATTTATATGGTCAAAAACATAGAAATTTGACCTAAAAAATAAATAACACCCTCCTAAACAACCAATGGGTCACAAATAAGACTAAAAAAGAGGGGCCGGGGAGATAGCTCAGTAAAATAAGCACTTCCCTGGCAAGCACAAGGGCCTGAGTTCAACCCCCAATTCCACACACACACACATACACACACAAAAAAAACTATTAAAAGAAAAGACCAAAGAAGAAATAAACTGGGCATGGTGGTACATCCCTATAATCTCAACATTCAGAAAGCAAAATTTAAGGCCTGCCTAGGCTATATAATGAGTTCAAGGTCAGTCTGACCCAAACAGCAAGACCCTGTCTCAAAAAGCAGCAAAGCAAAGCAGAAAGAGAGAGAGAAATTAAGACAGTTCCTACAATAAAATACTACCAATATGACATACTGGAAATTATGGGACACAATGAAAACAATCATATGAGGGAAATCTATACTGATGAATTACTACATCAGAAAACCATACTGAGCTCCAATAAATAATCTAATGTAGAACCTCAATCTTCTAGAAAAAGAGGAGCAAGTTAAACCCAAAACACTATGAGGGACAAAATTGTAATGATTAGAGCAGAAATGAATGCAACTGAGACCAGAAAAACAATAGCATAAATAAATCAAAGAGCTGGTTCTTTGAAAGATTAAATAAGAACAGCCTTTAGCCAACCTTACCATCCAATAAAGTTAAGGCTCAAATCCATGTGATTCAGAATGAAAAGGATGAAGTCATGATGGATCCTGAGGAAATCCAGAAAAACATCAACTACTTTAAAAACCTCTACTCTAATATGATAGAAAACCCAGAAGAAATGGACAGATTGCAGGGTGTGGTGGCACATGCCTGTAATCCCAGCACTCGGGAGGCTGAGGCAGGAGAATTGTTGTGAGTTCGAGACCAGCCTGAGCTACAAAGTGAGTTTAAGGCCAGCCTGAACTGCATAGTGAGACCCTGTCTCAAAAAGACAAAAAAAAAGAAGAAATGGACAGATTTCTAGATAATGCAAATTATCAAAACTGAATAAAGATTTTAAAAAATTCTAACTAACCCAGTATTAGCTGATGAAACTGAAGTAATTAAAAAACTACCAACAAAGAAAAGCCCTACACCTCAGTCACAACTGAATTCTATGAGCACTTTAGCAAAGATCTAATGCCACTGCTCCTCAAACTCTTTAATGAAGTCAAAGGGAAACAATACTCCAAAATTCATTGCTGGAAGCATGCACTACCCTGACACCAAAACCAGAGAAGAATCTAACCAAAAAAAAGAGAACTTCAACGAGCACAGATTATTGCTCTTAATAAGCACAGATACAAAAATCTTCAATAAAATTTGGAAAATAGAATGTAGCAAATCACACCATGACCAAGTAGGATTCATCCCAAGAATGCAGAATAGTTCAACACTCACAAATCAATGTAATATAATGCTCTACATTAGAACCAAGAACAAAAACCACATGATTATCTCAACAGATGCAAAAAAGCATTTGACAAAGTTCAATACCCATTCATGATAATAATTTTTAAAAGCCCCACAAGTTGAAATAGGTTTTTATCTCAATCTGATAAAAATCTATCTATGACAAACCAACAGCTAACATCACAATGAAAGCTTTCACTCTAAAATCAGTAACAAGACAAGGATATCCACTATTACCATTCCTATTCTATACTATCACTAAAGATGACATGATACCCTTATAGAAAACCCCAAAAACTCCACCAAAGACTCGTAGATTTAATAACTAAATTCAGTAGCTGACCAGAATACAGTCACATTCCAAAATCAGCATTCCTATATATCACAAACTCACTGAGAAAGAAATTATGAAACTATACCTTTTGCAGTAGCTTTAAGAAAAATGAAATACTTAGGAATCAACATAATGAAGGAAAGTCCTTTACACTAAAAACTAAAGAACTCTAAAAAATGAGATTGAAGAGGATATCAGACAATGGAAAGATATCCCTTGTTCTTGCATAGGCAGAACCAATACAGCAAAAAAGGCCACACTTACAATAATATACCTCACAGAACTAGAGAAAAAAATCCTAAATTTGGCATCCCAGAGACTTAAAATAGTAAAAGCAATTCTGGACAACAAAGTCAAGGCATGGGATAGCACTTTGAAGATATACTAAAAAGCTACCATGATACAAACAGCATGGTACTGGCAAAAAAACTACATAGACCCTGTTTCAAAAAAAAAATTTGCAGCTCACTTGGTAGATAAAGGTTATAAGGGAATGAAACCAAGATGAAAGATTCAGAAACTGAAGACACTGGTATTTCTGAAGGTAGACATACATAGATAATTGAAACACAAAGAATATAAGATAAAATAAATAAACTGGACTCCTGAATTCACTCTACAATCTTATAGACAGCCTCTCTTCAACTTTTTTCAGACCCACTGAAACATTTCAAGTTCACACTGTGAACTGTTACATACAGGGATTCAAAGTTCACAGATCCAGAAATAGCTGAGGTGGGGTATGGTGGCATATGCCTGTAATCCCAGCACTAGGGATGCTAAGACAGGACGATTACTCTGAGTGCAAGGCCAGCCTGCATTATAAAACAAGACCCTGTCTCAAAAAAACAAAACAAACAAAAAACCCAACCAACCAACCAAAAAAAAAAAAAAAAAAAACCAACAAAAGAAAACCCTGAGAGTATATTTATGAGCAACAAAGCAAAAATTCAAACAGTATCTAAATGACTCCCTTCCCTAAAAGGTCCCCCAAACACTGGCAGCCAAGTTTATTCTTTCTAGTAAAGGCATTAAAGGACTCCTCTGGAAAAAACTAATACAGGAGTTATAAAGATAAGACCCAATAATGACATGTAAAAATAGCCAGGACATACTTTTCACTTAGTAAAGCATACAACTTCAAAACTGTGCATACACAGAACTTCCAATCTATTTTAGTGCCCAGATGTCTAAGGAAAAAAATGACTGCCAAACCTAGATTCTACGACCAGTCAAAGTACCAATTAACAAAGAAGTAACACAAACATTTAGGACCTCAAAGTTTCTTTTTCCAATGCATTCTCAGGAAACTATTAGAGGATAGGCACCACTAAAACAGAAGGTTTAAAAAAAAAAAAAATTAAGAAGAAAAATAGAATATAGGAAACAGAAAGGTAAAAATAATTCCCAAAATTACTACTATGAAAGAAATGTCACAAACTAACTAGTACACATTGGGTAAGAATGAAAGGGTTCTAACAGGTCACTCCCCCTTTCCCAAAAGTAATGTATTACACAAAATTCTTAAAGACACTAAGAGGGCATTTGACTTTGAGTAGACAATCTAGAGATAAAAGGTACAAAACTCAGGAATCAGTACTTTTTTCTATAAAGACCCAGCTATCCTGCATTGGAGCTATAGGCTAGTAGAAGAACACTTGTATAGTGTGACCAGGTTCTGGGCACTACAAAAAGGGCAGGGACATGGGGGGAGAAATTCAGATATATTTCAGGCTAATGAAATTTCTGGCTTTGAAAGCCATCTGCTTCTAATGTAATTGTTCAATTTTGTGATATTGTTTAGAATACTTTTAAGGCAATACAGAATAAGCTATTATATTCAGTAGGCCTTAATGTACTAAACAATTTCGACATATTTTCAAATTACAAGGATTAACACTGTCATTAGTCAAGAAACATCTTTGTTTTATTTATTTATTTACTTATTTATTGTGGCTGGCTCAGCCCACCCTGGGGATCAAACCGTGGTCCCTGAGCAGCACTTTCCTAAGCAGGTACTTTAGACCACTGAGCTATCTCGCAAACCCCTCAAGGAACATCTTTAATAAAACAGAATTACAATATACTATAACTTGGGGCCGGAGAGATGGCTCAGTAGAATAAGCACTTCCCTGGCAAGCACAAGGGTCTGAGTTCAATCCCTGGTTCTGCCAAAAACAAACAAACAAAAAAAGCAATATACTATAACATATATCATATGAACATGTTCTCTCGACTGGGGAGATGGCTCAGTAAAATAAGCACTTGCCTGGCAAGTACAAGGACGTGAGTTCAATCCCCGGTTCTGAAAAAAAAAAAAAAAAAAACAAAAAAAAGAACATGTTCTCTCTAAAAATCATTTGAAGGATGCATCTTTTTTTTTTTTTTATGAAACTGAGGATTGAACTCAGGCCCTTGAGCTTGTCAGGGAAGCACTTATTCCACTGAGCCATCTCCATGGCCCCTGAAAGATGTATCTTATGGTTTCTTTTTGACGTATCTGATCAACATTGTTGTACTTCATGCTCATCATTAAATAAAATAAGTTACTTAAATTCAAGCTTATCAGGCATGGTGGTGCATGTCTTCTCACACCACTTAGGAGGCTGAGGCAGGAGGATCGTCATAACTTTGAGATCAGTCTGGGCTACAAAGTGAGTTCGAGTTCAGCCTGAACTACAAAGGAAGACCCTGTCTCAAAAAACACAAAATGTATGACAGTTTATCTGCTAACCAAGATGGATACTGAAGCACTAAAGATTGGGTAATAGTTATAGCATGAATATGTCACACAAATCATCAAACTAATCAAACTAACAACATAAAACACAAAAATGTTTAGAGAATATTCCAGTTAGTATTTTCAGACCAATAGTACTGAAACCACAGGTAACTGAAACTGGATAATAGAATACTGTCCATGGAAGACACTGACATTTATACTCTCTTCTTTTACTTGCTTACCTAATACTTATTCCTCTTTTCTTACTAATAAAAGTCTTACCTGTAATCTCAGCACTCTGGGAGGCTGAAGTAAGAGTATCATAAAGTTAAAACTAACCTAAGCAACTCAGTGAGATCCTGTCTCAAAATAAAAAAAAAAGTCTCAGGAAATAGCTCCCTGCAAGGGCTTCAATCTCCAGCACTGCATAAATAATGGATGGCTAGCTGAGGCTGCAGAGCAATGCAAAGGCCTTGGACTCAATCCCCAGTACTAGGGGGGGGGACTTGTTTCTCCTAGTATGGTCAATGACATTAAGTAAAATTTCTACAGAAAAGAGTCTTCCCTCTGATCCAAGTGCTGCCCCTTATTTCTCTTCCTTCCTCTTCCTGCCTGAAATCTACTGAGATGTTAAGGCTCAATCCCTCAAACTAAAGATAAAACTAAAGGCTAGATAGGTATAGCAGACCAAAGACTAGATAAAAACTGAAGGCTAGAAACTTCAGTAAACCTTGAGCCCTCGAAAGTTACTAATGACCAGACACATCAGTCCTAAATTATCTACCTCCAGATTTCCTATTATTGTGAACATTAGTTCCTATTTAAGTTAGATAGGTTTTTCTGTCATTTGTAATGAATGCATTCCAGATTTGTATAGTTATTTTGATAAGTTTATTAATTTTCAGAGAAAATAAATGAAATAATTTTCATTTTTCTAGGCTTATCTATTCATCTAGTCTACTAAAACTAAAACTAAAAAAAAGCTTGACAACATCCTTAATGTACACACAATAAAGATTGCATACATGACATGAAAGATGGCATCTCAACAATGATTATAATTACAACCAAATGTTTATTTCAATCCATATCACTCAGGAAAAACAAATTTCCTTTCATTTTCTCCTATATTTCACTTTATTTGACCCTAGTTTGTCTCAAAGCCGCAATGATTTCACAACTACATGGAACTAAATCTGATAAGACAATGTCTCACATTACTTAAGTCACAGGAAGCACAGTATCCTAAAGCTTTGATTGCATAAGAAGATGTATCTATCTCCTATGCTCCTATCACTACCATTCTACTAGTTAGTTTCATAAATCTGCCTAATTCAAAGATCAAGAAAATTAGACTCACCAAAAGTATATGTATTTTATATAGATGAACACAAATTTAGGTTACTTTAATTAAAGCAAACTGAAAGAGAGAATAACAAGCCATGGAAGTAAACACTGATAATCCCAGCTTCTGGGAAACTTAGAGTAAAAAGACTACAAGTTTACATTTGAGGCCAATCTGGACAATTTAGCAACCTTAACTCAATACAAATAAAAAATATATAGGGGTAGCTTAATGACACAGTGCTTGCTTAGCATGTGTAAAACCCTCAGTACTATCAAAAAGAAAAAGAAAATACAAGATTGGGAAATGAGAAGGGTAACAACTCAAACCATAACCACAGATTATTGTTTTAACAAGTGCTAATATTACAATGTTACAAACCAGACATGGCACACGTTTATAATCTCAGCACCTAAGAGGCTAAGGCCAAAGAAATGCTGCAAGTTTGAGGCCAGCCTGTACTACAGTGAGATACTATCTTAAAAGAAGTGTTACTATAACTTAATTTGCAGAGTACTATGCCTATATCATGTTTTCCCTAGTACTTCCAATTTGATAAGTCTGTGCTTTCATTCTGCATTTTACCATCAAAAATAGTAATCAAAATTTAGCCCACTGTATTAAAACACAGACCATTCTTGTTACAAGAAAATCCTTAAATGTACAGAAGAGAGAGGGAAGTTGCCAAAGAAAACAATGTAATTGAGTTGGGCAGTGATACACATCTGTAGTCTAAGCTACTCACAAGACTGAAAGAGAAAGATCAAGTGAACACAGGAATTTGATCAGAGAGGAAAACAGTAAGAAAGGAAGGAAAGAAGGGAAAGAGGGAGACAACAAATAAACAAATGAACAAATGAATGAGGTATATCATGTGTATGCCTACAATCCCAGTAATTTGGGAGACTGAAGCAAAAGGAGCAACTTGGCAAGATCCTGTCTCAAAAATTTTTTAAATTATCAGTTGGAAGCTGGGTATAACGGCATACACCTGTACTCCTGCACTATGGGCAGCAGAGGGAGAAGGATCTGAAGTTCAAGCCCAGTCTGGGCAATGGAGCAAGACTGTGTAAAGAAATAAAAAGGGATAGGGTCTCAGTGTGAAGGTCCGGTCCTGGCTTCAATCCCCAGTACTGAAAAAAAACAAGGAAGGAAGAGAGGGAGGAAGGAAGGGAGGAAGATGGGTTCTTATAGTACATTTGCAAAGTTAACCTCTTTAACATGTCTGTAAAATATTAGCGTTTCATGTAACTTTCTCTTGTGAAGTCATAAAACTGATGAAACACAGAATTATCAAATAAGATAGCTTACCTTTTATTTATAGGTTTTTCATCTTTTTCATAAGGCTTTACAAACCACTTGCCAATACGTACAAAGTTTCGGTTCATCAAACACCGTTCTAACAGATTGTGAACTGCTTTAAAAAGCAAAGTACGGCATTCATAGGAAAGTCCGTTCTCCCACACTCCATCTTCCTCTTCTAAAAAAAAAAAATTGAAGCAAAGAAGTAAACACTTTAAAATTCTGTATCATTTACCTCAGAACATTAAGCTACATCACTTCAATATAGGCAGAGTATCAGTTGTTACTTTGTAAAAAATTAAAGAACTGTCATGTATTTTATTAAACCACTTGATAATTATTTTCCAAAAATGTAAAATATGATAATGCTACCATAAATACACTGGTTTGATTTCTGTATTAATAAAAAGGCCACTTGTATAACCTGGAAAATATTAAACACATTCTCTATCTATGGTGCCAATTTCTAAACCAGCTCACTTGTTACTTTGTCCTAATTCCTCTAATCATTCAACCTGACAAAAAAAAACTTGCCAGTTAATAATTAAACTCAAAACATTTCATGTCTCACAACATTCTAATCCACGAGTCAACTGTAAAACTAAGTGATGAGTAAGAAGGAAGCTACTGGCACAGAGACTAACAAGCAATGTAATACCAGCCACCTTAGATCTCATTTCAACAAAATGATTTCCATGACTTTTATTCAGCATAGAATCCTCTATTTGGAGCCGGGCGTGGTGGCGCATGCCTGTAATCCCAGCACTCGGGAGGCTGAGGCAGGAGGATTGTTGTGAGTTCGAGACCAGCCTGAGCTACAAAGTGAGCTTAAAGCCAGCCTGAACTGCATAGTGAGACCCTGTCTCAAAAAGACAAAAAAAAAAAAAAAAAAGAATCCTCTATTTGGGAAAGAAATTTAAAGATTTATATATTAAATGACTTTTCTATCACATTAAATTATAGTAATCACCACTAACTATATAGCCTCAATTTTGACAGCAAATCTATTAGTCACTATTAACCTTCCAATAAATAAATACATCATTTTGATCTAAATCTGGATGTAGTTCAAAAAAATATTACTCTATACATTCCATGTCTTTTAGACAAAAAAATCCAATGAATCTAGCCATGACAGCACTTCAGCATTTTAAATTTTTTCAAAATATTTTAAATTGCCTTTAAATATAATTAAGCATCTTCCTTTAGTCTATATGCCTTTGTAAACAATTCTTAAAACTGAACCAACTTTGTCTCACCAATAATTACTTTTTATTATAAGTAATAAAACCTGTCTCATTTCAAACAGTAGATAGCAAAACACATATACTATGAGATTTGAATAAAAGCAGACATGTATGAAATCAACACGATTTAAGCTGGACATGGTGGTGTATGCATGTGATTCATGCTTCTGAGGCTAAAGTTAAGATTATCAAGAAAGAGTTCAAAGGGGCCAGGAAGATGGCTCAGTGGAATAAGCGCTTCCCTGGGAAGCTCAAGGGCCTGAGTTCAATCCCTGGCTCCACAAAAAAAAAAAAAAAAAAAAAAAAAAAAAAAAAAAAAAAAAAAAAAAAAAAAAAAAAAAAAAAAGAGTTCAGGCCAGCCTGGGTCACATATCCAAGTTCCAAGATAGGCTAGAGTACATGCATAGATCCTGTCTCAGAACAAATGTAAAGGGGTTAGGGTGTAGCTCAGTAGTCTAAGTGCCTGCCTGGCAAGTACAAGGACCCAGGTTCGATCCCTGGTATTGTGTGCCATGCTAATCCTGGAACTGCACTGTGCCAGCCACTGAAACTGGGCATGATGGCACATGCCTATAATCTCAGGGCCAGGGAGGCTGACACAGGAGGATTACTATGAGTCCAAGCTGCATAGTGAGACCCTGTACCAAATAAATAAATACATATAAGATTTTTTAAAAATTTAAGAAACATTTTAAAAACAGTACCATATGCTTTATATTCAAAATTTATATAACAAATTGAAAGAATAAACATTAACTAAAAAAAATCAGAATGGGGGGAATCAGAACAGCGGACTTTTACCTGTACTTAAATCTGTGTCACCTCAAAGATTAATATTGATTTTATGTTAAAATTCTTTTTATTTTGGCAGAACCGGGGATTGAACTCAGGCCCTGGCGCTTGCCAGGGAAGCACTTATTCCACTGAGCCATCTCCCCAGCCCCTATGTTAAAATTCTAAAAATTTTATGGTCAGAAAAACTACTTCAGTAAAATCTACAATTATATGATTTAAGAATACTAAATGTGGTTTAGAAAAGTGGTTTAGAAAACCAAACTGGGTATAATGATGCATGTCTATAATCCTAGCACTTGCGAGGCTGAGGCAGGAGGATCACAGCAAGTTTGGGGCCAACCTGGGCTACACAGGGAGTTTGAGGCATGGGTACATAGCTCAGCAGCACAGCACCTTCCTGGCAATCACAAGGTGCTAAGTTTGATTCCCAGTACCAAAAAACAAGAACAAACAACAACAACAAAAAAAAACCCATACATAGTGAGTTTGAGGGCAGTCTGGACTATATATTGAGATCGTGTCTCAAAAAGAGAAAAGAGAAAATTTTTTAGGAACTTCTTTATTACTCCCAAGTTTTATCTAGTAAAACTCACATGAGCTTGTTATTTTTAGGGGCAGTCTTAGACCCCAAAAAGCACACAATTCTCATTAAGTAGGAGTTACACATAAAACAACCACCTGAGTTTTGGAGAGGGAGCTAGTCCAGGGGACTAAAACAAACAAGGGGAGCTGTCACACTGAGCTACATCCCCATCTCTTTATTTTAACAGAGGATCTCATTAAATTCTTCCAGGCTCGCTGAACTTGTGATCCTCCTAACTCAGTCTCCCAGAGTTTACAGCTAGTCATCACCTTGTTCAGCCTTGGCGGGCTTTTCTAAAGTCAGAAAATCTCTGAAATAATTTTGATCTATATGGCAAGTAAATAAACAACCACTACACTGAAGTAATAGCATTTTATTTTTCATTGCCATAAATCCTGGGAATGGTGGTGCATGCCTGCCATCCTAGCACTTGGGAAGCCAAGGGAAGAGGACTGCTATGAGTGTGAGGCCAGCCTGGGCTACTTAGTGAGGTCAGGGACAGCCCGAACTACACAACGAGGCCCTGTCTCAAAAAAACAACAATAAAAAAAGTAAATCCTAACAATGCTCAATGAAAAATCTAAAAGTTTGGTTTGTTTTGCCTGAGGAAGTGTGACGCAGAAACAAGACTACTGAGTCAGGATTCTAATGGTCTAATGTTATAATTATCACAAACTTTTTTATATATTGCAGAGATATGAGAAGTGAAACACTGCAACTAATCTACCTAAGATATAGTAATATATACCTCTTATATGATTAAAAAAAAAAGTACTTTGAATCCCAATACTACTATTACAATTGGGAGGGAAGGATTAGAGAACACAGCAAATCTTTAACTTCTAAATTTAATAAAACAAAGCCTAATGGGAGAAGTTGTCTTAATGTATTTAAATATTTTTGCCCCTTGTTATCTATACCCGCAAAGCAAATAGTTTCAGTTGATTTTAGTACTTTAACACTGAGTATTAACTCTTAAACTTATAAGCTTTCTGTTAAATAATTTTACAAAGTGTTCATTTAAAAAATGCAACACAAAAGTTCAAATGTTAAATTTGATACCATACTTGCTTCAAAGATAGATTACAGTGGTGCTGAAATGTGTCATAAATCATCCAAATAATTTTCCATAAATGAAAAAGCAAATCAAGATTAAAACCAAAAAGCTCACATATTCAGTACTCCACATTTTTCTCAAAAGTGGTGAGGATTGCCCCGAGTTCAATGCCAGCCTGTTCTACACAAGTGAGTTCAAGGTCAGTCTGAACTGCATAGGGAGATTCTGTCTCAAAAAAAAAAAAAAAGGGAATCCAGGGATATAGCTCAGTAGCACAGCCTGGCACACTGCCTGGCAAGTGTGAGGATGAGTTCAATCACTGGTTAATACACACACACACACACACACACACACACACACACACACACAATGTCCAAAACTGCTACATGATAATCGGCTAATAAATAAGGAATATTGGGGGCTGGGGATACAGTCCCTGCTTGATAAGGCCTGGGCTCAATCCCCCAGCATCCCCCCCCCAAGAAATATAACTAAATTTTTGCTAAACTACTAAAATGCATTTACACTACTGATTAAGAAACAGTTCAAAATTAGCACAGTAGAAAATGCTAGACATTTCCTAAAAAAAAAAATGCTTAAATGTCTAGATCAATGTTTGTCTTGTACAATAATTTCCTATTTATAAATTATTCATTCCCTTTTCCTCTTATTGCTTTTGTGGTCTGCTGCTGCCATGAATTGTTGCCTCTCTGCCATGTACCATCCTGCCTTGAAGCCAGCTGATTATGGACTGAAACCTCTACAAACTATGTGCTTAAGTAAACCTTTCCTCCCTTCATAAATAAATAAATAACCATTCATTCAATAAACTCTAGGGCCTTAAATTGGTAGCATCACTCATTAGCAAAATTTGGAAATTTCTTATTTAGAAACAATCTCATACTATGGATTATTTTCTTTGATTTGAAAATCTACAACATAAACTTTCATACTCAAGGAGGACAGTATGAGGGCAGTGGAGATAGTTCAGTAGCATAATCACCTATCTCACAAGCACAAAGTCCTGAGTTCGATCCCTGGCACCACAAAATAAAGGAAGGAAGGAAGGAAGGAAGGAAGGAAGGAAGGAAGGAAGGAAGGAAGGAAGGAAGGAGGGACGGACGGCCAGACAGAGACAGTATGGGCCAGGCATGGTGACATATTCTTAGCAATTTAGGAGGCTATGGCAGGAGGATGAAAGTTTAAGGACAGCCCAGGCAACTTAGCAAGATTGTCTCAAAAAGTATAGTTCAATGCTAGTCTTTACCTAGTGAGAGAAAGGCCTTGAGTTCAATCCCCTATACCAATGAGGATAGGAATAGCCAATATACAAAAGAAATATAAAAAAGAGGAAGAGGAGGAGGAGGCAGAGGAAGAAGGGGAGGAAGAAGACTAACAAAGAACTGGGCCATGAGTAAATCCTGTAACAGAAAATAGAATTAATTCCTTTGATTACCTTGTTTTTTTGTTTTTTTGAGTTTTACCCCAGTGATACTGAGGATTGAATTCTGAGCTTTCACCCTTCACAGTGAACTACATCCTTAAGATGGAATCTTGCTAAGTCACTAAATTGTCCAGAACAAGCTTGAATTCTTTATCCTCCTGTAGTACTGGGATTACAGGCAATGTACCACCATGTCCAACTATAAAACACTACAAAACAACTTTTATTTTCTTGGCACTGTATTCCTATACATGTTTGTTATTTATCCATTTGTCAAGCCCAATAAGAATTGTTCCTGAAACGCCGGGCATGGTGGCGCATGCCTGTAATCCCAGCACTCAGGAGGCTGAGGCAGGAGGATTGTTGTGAGTTCAAGACCAGCCTGAGCTACAAAGTGAGCTTAAGGACAGCCTGAATTGCATAGTGAGACCCTGTCTCAAAAAGACAAAAAAAAAAAAAAAATTGTCCCTGAAAATTAAAAATTACTGAAATTTTTATTATTTATTTAGCAATATTAGGGTATTTGCACTGAACCACACACCCAGCCTTTTTAAAAATTTTGAGACAGGCTCTCTCTAAATTGTAAAACTGAGGGCCAAGGAGATAGCTCAGCAGACTAAAGCACATGCTTAGGCAAGCCTCAGGGACCATAGTTCAATCCCTGACAACATATGCCATGCCAGCCCCATCCCCAGGGCAGGCTGAGACAGCCAGAGTCCAGGTGTAGTGGTGCATGCCTGTAATCCCAGCGCAGGGGAGGCTGAAATCAGGAGGATCACCACAAGTCCAAGTATGTAGTAGGACCCTACAACAACCAAATACATTAAAAAAAAAATTTTGTTAAATTGCCCAGGCTGGGCTTGAACTTGCAATTTTCATGTCTCAGCCTACCACAGTGCTGGGTTACAAGCAGGTACCACCAAGTCCAGCTAAATTCACACAATTAATATCCTTCAATAAATAATCAAAAATTAAATTTAGAATAGTGGCCAACTGATGTGGGTAGTATGCATTATAATAGAATTCTGGTGTAATACAAGTATGGGTATGTTGCTAAAATCCAATATAAAGACCCTAGAAACCAGACAAATTAGTATTTTTAGCACTAATTGAGTCTGTTTTTTAGTTCAAGGCACATGTATCAGTGTTCACTGAGAGTTTCATAACGGACTATGATTTTTTAAAGATGTCAATGTTGGAAGGAGTTATTTAAAAAAAAAAAAGAAAGCCAGTATGACAGTAATAAAATTGCAAAAAAGTTAGGACACAATAAATATTCACAGAAAACACTTCTCCAAGGACACTCTAATTAAAATTAATCTTGCTTTGAAGCAAACTAACACTACACTTAACAATCAGTCCTACCTACAGAGACTTTTGACCAGAGGAACTGAGCTAATTTTCCCACCAATTATACCTGTCATCCACTACCACACATCCACTTAATAAAGTTTGTTTAAATTTTAATTAAAAAAAAAGAAATTATACCCACAAAATTTTTTTAATCCTTTTTCTTAAATCAGAACATATCAGTATGGATTCAAATATCCCATTCTCCTAGAGAGAGCAAAGTAAAAAGTAAAAAAACCTATCAAATATCTTTCTGAATATTATAGTTAGGCTAATACCAATTAGCATATAAATTCTAATCTAAAAATCATCAAGCCTCTGCACAGTACTTTGCTAAACCATTACTGACTACCACTGCAAAATAAAGTAACAGCGTTTAAAGTATATACTAAGTCAGATTCGGTATGCTGTAACTGACCTCTACCAATTAGCAATAGAGTAAGTTTATTTTCTATTTCCATACATCAGCGAAATTTAAAAGTGCTAGGTGACATGAGAAGATGAAACTTAACATACACTATGAAACCTGACTGGACTCTTCAGAACTGTCAACTATCAAAAAGGAAAGTCTGAGAAATTGTCAAAGTCTAGAACAGTCTTTAAGAGACACAACAAAATATAACATAGCAACCATCATAGGATCCTTGGACAGAAAAAAAATCAAAAATTTGTAAGAATAAGTATTTCATATATACTAACAGGGAAGCACTAACATTAGTTGTGAAAAATGTCATTCTAAAATAGATGCTAGCAATAAAAGAAACTGAAATTATACGGGATTTCTATACTAACTTTGAGACTTATATGTAAATCTGAAACTTTCCTAAAACAAAATTTACTTTAAAAAAAAATACACTACGGGGCCAGGAAGACAGCTCAGCGGACTAAGTGCCTGCCTGGCAAGTGCTTGCACTTTTTTAAAGATGACAATGTTGGAAGGAGTTTTTTTTTTTTTTTTTTTAAAGAATAAAGCTGTAATGACAGTAATAAAATTCCAAAAAAGTTAGGACACAATAATCTGAGTTGGATCCCTGGTATCCAAAACGAAACAAACAACACTCTGGACGATGCAAGGGTTAACTGAAAGCAATTCTGGTACTTTTGTTGCTTTGGTTAAAAAAACTGAGACTACTAATCTTTTATAAAGGAATGTCTTCCGCCTCCAAAAAGTACTGCAATATTATTATCACAATTACAAACATTTCAGTAGCAAGATGTGGTAGGTGCTAAACCAAACAGAAGGATACTACTGCCTCTGAAGAACAGGTTCAAGCTAAATTAACAAGCTTTTAGTTACCACCTGGGTCCTTCCGGTTTCCCTTTCCTTAGTGCTACACCTCTACTTGGAACTCAGGACTGCCTCTTGCAGCTGATGCCACCCCTACTGTCCAGCTGCTCTCTTCTCCGGGGAGTTAAAAGAAGGGAATAGCGTGCCACAGATGGGAAAAATGAAAGAGGGGTTAGCTAGAGAGACAGAGGCAGACTAATTACCCCAAAAGGGAAGCAGACGGTGTCCCTAGAGCAAAGAAAAGGGCAAGACAAATATACTCCATATGAAAAAGACCTTATTATTTTTAAGATATGTCTGATTTAAGAGCATTCTGAAGTAAATGACAGATTAAATTTTTAAAAAATTAATACTAATGACTATATAAACTAGAAGAGAAGGATTTGGGGATGGTTAAGTATGATCACTTAACTTTTTTTTACATTAATTATTTTCATTTTACTTCAATACACTGTTTAAATAATTTCCACTCTGATAAATTTTTAAGTTATTTACTATTCAATAGGATCCAGCAAAATCTCACAAAACCTAACTTCCTTAAATTATTTTCATCACATTCAGGGATCAATATCTATTTGGTTTTTTTGTTGTTGTTGTTTTATCAATATCTATTTGAAACTATGCTACCATTTTTTTAAAAATTACATTAAAAGCCAAAGTTAACTAAAGAAGAAATTTTTAGAAGCCATAACCCAGTTTCAGCAGAGAAAACATATCTGAGAATGTGAAACCTAAAACAATCCCAACACAAATGTAATTTTTTAACATATATCAAACAGCCTACATTTAATAGGCTTTTTACTTTAAAAATTTAGTCCTACCATGGTAAAATTAAATATCTAAAATTATTTAATTCCATAGTTTCATGGGATCTTCTTTAAAATACTCTATTCACATGCCCTGCCAATTTTATTAAGGCCAAATCCCAAGAGTCAGCATTACAGTTTTGCACACACACATATGTGCTTGTGAGTGTGTGCATGTGTATGTGGTGCTGGGGTTGAACTCAAGGTTTTATGCATTTTAGGCAAGCACTCTATCCCTGAGCTACATCTCCAGTAGGATTACAGTACTAGTAACAATTATTTCATCAAAAACTTCAATGTATCAGTAACTTACAGATCGTTATATCAACTGTCTCCACATGATGAGCTGAAATATAGCTGAATGGTAATCATGAAAATATAGTTGAATGGTAACCATGCTTGCCTTGGATTCAATCCCCAATGCCACAACGTTTCCAACATTTTAGAAAAGTGAGTTTCATGATCACTTCCAAGATTAAAATAAGCATACTCAAATTAATAAAAGAAAAAAGGAAGTTGGTAGCTTTGGCTTTTAGCATGGCAAGTAAAAAGCACAATCTTGCTAAAAATCAAGGAATTTTATATATATATGCATATATATACACACACATATATATGTATGTATGTACACACAAATATGTAATTTTATGTATTTAGAATTGTATGCTGCATACTTAGTACTGACTCTCCCTGGAGGCATTGATTTAGGAAAGATGGAGAAGCTAGAAAGCTTTAGTATATAAGAATAACAACCACTACCCAAAACAAAAAACAAAAAACACAAGGAAGTGTGTATCTATTACAAAATAATAGCAGTTATCAAAACAAATACAACACACATGTTCCTACATAAATTTATGTGATGTTACTAAGTACCAGTTTAAGATGCTAGTACTTGGATCACATTTCATCCAAAAATAAAACCGATTCTATAGGTCAGGCAATAACAAAATTTCAGAGTATTCAATTTCAAATGAAAATGCTTTTTAAAAAATGATCTAAAAAGCCTTTGTGTAACTGTCAAGAATCATTATCAAACTAACTTGGAATATTTGGTTCCCAGCAGCATACAACTAATCATTTACATCCCTATCATGTAAGATTTAGTCAAAACTCATTCAAGAGTCTAAAGTAAACACAAGCTTCAGCAATTACATGAAGAGCTATACTTTCTCTTTATAAAGTAATATTTGGTGCTCAAAGTCAAGAAAGACTTAAGTAATCATACTGATTTTCTCACAATAAAATTATTTCTGTGTAACCTTTTAGATTAAGACCTATCTTAGAAAAGCTTCAAACTGACACCTGTCTCCTATTATTTAATCATTGTCATAACAGTATCTAAGAAAACACTTTCAAAAATAACAAAATTTTAACATGTTAATCTTTCTTTCCTGAAGGAAAGATTTTTTTTATCACATAACCTCACCAGGTCAAAAGTGTTCACTACTACAAAGTCCCTGATTTCATTAAAATAAAATAACAGTTGCAAACAATACCAAAATAACTACATACCCTGAAAACCACAAAAGATAACATTATACTTCAGGAAACTCCCACTATATGGGGTGGGGAGGAACAGTGGCAAAACCGACACAAAGGTGTTACACTTGGCTTCAAATGTCTTATACAACTGTTAAAAACTTTATGCTCCAAGATTCCTTTTTTTTTTTTTTTTTAAGATTAATGTAACATCCCTTCCCTGGGCCCTAAGTTCCTGTGACAAATTTAGGAAGCTTGGTAGTAGTTATTATAAGCTTCAAAAGCCTCCCATAATACACATGGACAATTTAAATTAAATAAAATAATCATGGTAAAATAAAACAAGAAGCTGTATTTTAACTGGTTTCATACCAAGCACAAAAACTTCTGATACAAATGACACGCTGGGAAAAGTATATACAATGTTGCTAAACCATTAGATGAAGTGATAAACTGCTTTCACCTGATAAGTCATGGTGAATAAGGTCAGTGAAATTGGGGTCTTCCCCCCACCAAAATATCCACAAGTCTCTTCTTCCAGGTCTTTGATCTCGCCGCCAAACACTAAGTACATCTGCTTTAAGGCAGCGACTAAAACTGCTCAAAATAGGGTCTTCTTCTGTCACCGGAAACAGAATAGGGGCAGAAGTTGGGCCTTGCCATACATATCTTTTCCATTTAATTCCTGTCAAGTCAGCCTGAAGGAAAGAAAGATTTTATCACATAACCTCACCAGGTCAAAAGTGTTCACTACTACAAAGTCCCCGATTTCATTAAGCCATCACAATTTTTCAATCCATGCTTAAGTTATGGAAAGCAAATTATGATACCACCAAAATCCTTTAAATAATTTTGACAAAAACAAAGAATTTAAGGAAAACAGCTGTTAACATGTCAATGAACAGCACATCAATAATGTCTCAAGCAACATAAAAAGCTAACTATAAACATGTACTTTAATATTACAAACTGAGTGTAACACTTCTATCCTCAATTCTACTCTTTCTTAGTCATATTTGTTCCTTGGTGTTCAACTCTCAACAGAAAATTAATGAAAACTCACCCAACTAATGCCTGAAAAAATTTTCCCATTAATTCATCATACACACCCTTCTCTAGTAAAAGTCAGCTGCTCTCAAAGAACTGTCAGATTTGTGCTAGTCTATCCTCAGAGAGCCTGATCCTAAAAGTACCAAAAACAGAGATTGGAAAAGGTAGAAGTATTAAACTCGTTATATGTCTTACTATAATCGAAGAGTTCCTGCTTAATGGACATGGTGAAAAAAAATTTATAAGGGATAAGTGTATTAAATATCTTCATGTAACATCATGGAAGAAAGTCAACCAAAGAAATTCAGTAATTCTTTAACTTAAAGGTGGAAAAGATCAGGTAGTAAAAAGTGAAACTGCTGATACATGACTGGCAGGTTACACTTCCTAACTAGTTGTGCTCCGCCTACTTAACTCACTGAAGTTATAATATACTCTAAATAGCACAGGAAAAAAATAAAAAAGAAAGTCACTTAAGACTTTAACTCACTGATGAAGCTAAGCTACTGTAGGAACTAGGTATTTGCAACAGTTGGTACTTCACAAAGTCTTAACTGTTAGATATTACCAGACCTGGGGCAACAACCTACACGATTGCCATCCACACATTCAGCTTCCCTACACTTTTCATTTCAATAAAACAAGGAGCAACCCGTTCAAAAGCCTCTAAAAAAGCAGGCAAAACAGACATATAGAAACTTTCAGTGTAAAACCACAGCACCTCCTTCATTAATCCCTCCACTCTCACATAATGTTCTAATAAAAGCAAGATGGCTTGAAATTGTCAGAATGGCAAACTTAAAAAAAAAAAAAAAAACTAAAAAGAAAACATGAAATGGCATCTACCAGTTTTCACAGAAAGATCTTAAGTCACCCAAGGGAGTGAGGTGGAAAAAAAAAAAAAAAAAGGAATCCGGCCAGTCTGACTCATACAAAAAAAATGGTAAGCTGAAAAGAAGGTTTCAATGAATGGGGTGATGTTTATTAGGGGCAACTAAACTAGCAGGATAAAGGATAAAGGTAGTAAATAGAGTAGGGGCAATAATCGAAAGTGTGAAGGAGTTCGTGTCGCTCAAAGAGAAAAGCAAGAGTTAAGTAGAAACTCAGAGGTAGATGTTAGTGTCCTACGAATAAGATTACAAGTTGAAGGCAAGAACTACGATGATGAAAAAATAAACGAGTCGGAAGCCCGAGGAGACAAGGGAGCAGCCTCCACGGTGCGGAGCCCCGGAGCGTGGAGCGGCGCCGGGCCGGCTGGGCCCAGGCCGGGCGGGACTCGGGCCGGGACTCCGACCGGCGCAGCCCCGGCCCCCTCCCCCACGGCCCCGGGCGCTCCTCGAGGGCGCCCCCTCCCCCACCCGCCGCCCGCGCGCCCGCTGCCGCCGCAGCCCCCGCCCGCCGCCCGGCACTCACCAGGCAGAAGAGGTTACAGTGACAATCTTCCAGGCTGGCCCCGTTCGGCACGGAGGAACTCATCGTCCCTCACAGTAGCCGCCGCCGGCGCCACAACCCACCATCCGCCATTACCGCCGCCTCCGACCAGAGAGAGAAACACAGACACCGGGGAGGGCGGGGGGGTGCTGGTGCTAGTGGTTGGGGGGCGGTGGGAGAGGAGGAGGAGGAGGAGGCCGCCGCCGCCGCCGCCGCCCGGCCGCCCGCCCTCCTTCCCCGCCCACCCCCCCGCCGCCCGGCCGGACTGCGGAGCCCGCGGACCCGCGTCTCCCCTCTGGGGGGCGGCCGCGGGGACGTGGGTCCCTTCCACGGGAAAAATAAGAAATGACACAATTAAGAATAGAAAGGTAGTCCGAGTCCGCAGAGCCCGGGGCCCGGAGGGTCCTCCAGGGGAGGAAGGCGCCCGCGAAGGGTGAGAGCCGGAGAAGCCGGGCCGCCGGCCGGCCAGCGGCGATGTCCTTAAGCCCAGAGTCTCCTCAGCGGCGGAGGTGGTGTTGCTGGTGCTGGCGGCGTCCGTCCATGCTCCGGCTGTGTCTTCGTGTTGTCCCTAGGACGAGCCTGTCTAGCGTCGGCTCTGCCGCGGCCTCACCGCCTGGACGCCGTAGTCTTCCCCCATTTTGTGGGCCCAGCGGGCGGTGTTTTTCCCCCTTTAATCCGAATTCACGGGTTTTCCCTTCGCTTTAATGGCGGCCACAGGGACCAGCTCGCCCTCCCCGCCCGCCCATTGGCCGCCAGGAGGTCACGTGGGCCCGGGCTCCGCCGGGAGGGGGAGCGAGGAGGGAGGGCAGGGAAGCTTCGGCCGAGGCGGTGCGCCCCGGGGACCCGGCGGCCCGCTGGTGGCTACCAGGACAGCGCCATCTGCTGGGTGCCCCGGCCGGTGGAAACCGACCCGGGCCCCGGCCTTTATCTTCCTTCTGGCCGGGAAAGGATTCACTTCCAAAATCTGTGAGAATTTCGTGGAAATCAGTTGGAATTCTTTGGAAGAGAAAAGTTGGCCAAAATGCCAAGGCATTCACATTCATTCGAGGAGACGACTGGGGAACAGTGCAAACTGGCAGTCAGAGGATCTGGATAGTGACAGGACTCGGCCACTTAAAAGTTATGATATAAAGAAAACATAAACGAAACAATATGGTCTTGTGGTTATGAGCCTGGGAATTAGAGCCTCTCTGCCTAAGATTCGAAGCCAGCCACTTTAACTCTTTGTGTCTCAGTTTCCACATCTGTGAAGGGAAAGAAATGTACCCTGTATCTTTCACGTTGGCTAGTGTGATGAGTTAATGCAAGTGAAGCACGTAGCCCAGTGCCTGGCACAGATTAAGCACTGAGAAGCGTTATCCGTTATTGTTGTCATCATAACCTCATGTGCTTATTGTGAGGAGCAAGTGAAGCACGATCTTAAAGAGTTCTCATAGAGTGCAATCTTTCTGGGAACAGCCTGTTTGTGTTGCTTGTCGCTTGTCTCTCATTTTTGGGGTGCTGGGGCTCAAACCTTGGACCTTACTTCGGGCTAGGTGGTTGTACTTCTGCCCCAGCCCTGGCCCTTAACTCTGTCTCTCTAATGCCCTGAAAAGGTTCCTAACACACGGTAGGTGCTTAATGTTTGTAAATTTACAAGTGAATTAGTGCTAAAAAGGAAAAAGAAGCAGAAGAAGGAGCAGCAAAGCAAATGTAGTGGGGCATGCCTGTGATCTGAGTTACTCGGGACTGAGGTAGAAGGGCAACAAATTCAAGGTTCATCTAAAAATTTAGAGTAAAAATAAATACACACACACACGTGTGCATGCACCCACAAAAGAAGAAAATTCAGGAAAAATAGGGAGAGAAAAGAACCAAATTAAATGTTAGTTCTTTTCCCTATAAAACATTCATTTCTTGGCTGGATTACATGTCTATGGCAGAGTTCAAAACATTTTCCTTGGGAGTTTTAGGATTACAAAAAACAAGAAAGAAGATGATTCAAAAGTTGGAGAAGTGAGTTTAATTAGGAGTTATAATTATCTTGGTAGAATAATTATCACTTCTTTAGCTATAGAATAAAAAGCATTTCTCATCCAATCCATTTGTTCATCTCCACTGGCACAAGCCCAGATCTTGCCAGGTGCAGTGGCACACACCTGTTAAACCCAACTACTCTGGACACTGAGGCAAGTGGCAAATTTGAAGCTGACCTAGGCAACTTAGTTGAGACCCTGACTCAAAGTAAAGCAAAGTGTGTTGGAGATATAATCAGCGTTAGAGCACTTGTCTACCCTGCCTCAAAGCCCAGTGGTCAATACCTAGTGCTTCAAAGGGGGGAAAAAGCCCAAATCTTAAAGCCAACACCCCATAGACGAAATATATCACTTTCTAGTTGACCTTAGATATAACTAATTTCTCTTTCTCTCAGTTATTATAAATTGGGTATAATAAAAGCATGTTTTCCTAAGCTGTCTGGTGAACGAAACAATGTAGGCATAGTGCTTGCCACATTGCTTCCTTAGTGTTAAATATTAATATAACATAAAAATCATTACTGAGTGTTTTCCGGATCTGCACTAGGCCTGGGATTCAAATACGAAGCAGACACATACCTGTGACTCAAGATTTCTGGAGAGGCACTAAGAGAAACTTTGCCCATAGAATAAGATAAAACGCTATGGGCATAACTGCTAGACTAAGGTCTGTATCAGCTGTTGCACCACAGGGGGACCTGAGAAGCATCAAAGTTGAGAAGGCGTCATAAAATAGGGAGCATTTGAAATCAGATTGGAAGGATAAAATGAATTCTTATAAAGCCCTTTGAAGCAGTTAAATCTTATTAAACCCAATTCAGCTCCAAAGGCAACATATCAAAGTCAATTATGCTAGCAGCACTAATTCAATCCAGGAGCGCAAATCAACTAAGGTGGACATCCTTTCTAACTGAGTGGCAGCACCAGGAGACAGCCATCCCCAGACCCTGGAAGCCTCTGCTCCTCTTTTTCTCAGAGGGAGCCTTTGTTCTTCCTTCAGCCTGGAATCTCCTGCCCTGCTCCCTCTCCAAAATGTATCTGTCCCCTCCTGGCTGCCATTACCCAACTTGTGCACCTTCCTTAGGACCTTCATGGAGGGAGGATTTGTCTGAAGCCTACCAAGTGGGAAGTGACATTTGACTGAACTTTTATCGGAATGTCAATCTTCTAAAAAAGACATGAGCAATAAGTGCCAGGGAAGGAAAATGCTGAGGATCATCATGGAAAGGATTGAGAGAGAAAGAGATAGGAAGGGAAAGTGAGGGGGAGAGAGAAGAAGGAGACAAGAAGAGGAGGGGGAGGAGGAAGAGATGAGGCGGAACAGAGGAGCAAAATGAGGGGATGAATGCCTCATGGCGGGTGAAATGCCCACAGCATTTGCCTAGAACTGTTTCCATTCTGTTAAAGGACATTCAGAGCCAGGCACAAAGACACACTTTTAATCCCGCTCATAATTTCTAGGGTGTTTTGTTTTGTTTTTGTTTTGTTGTACTAGGAATTAAACTCACAACCTCACGCTTGCCAAGCAGGCACTTGCTGAGCTATATTCCCAGCCCTCCACTCTTGTAATTTCATATGTAGCTAATATAAAAATTGTTCAGATAGTTTGCATTCTACTTTTTAAAGCAACCTTCAAAATCCATGTTTTGTTTTGTTTTTATAATTTGTACTTACAGCGTGTTTCAGTTTGAACTGGGCCCTTCCAAGGGCCCAGTAGCCACATGGAACTGAAGGCCACAGGGTCGGAGAGCACAAGTCTAAAGTCTGAAGTGGGAAGCTAGGGAACCAATTAAGCTGGAGAGTGAGTGGTCCTGAGCCTCCGGACAATATTGATTTTCTTAGGGTCCTGTTAATGGTTTAATGTGGTACTTAATTCAATAGAAAAAAAGGTTAAGAAGCTACAAGCCATTTTATTTCATGAATGTGCAGACACGACTTCATCAAATATAGAAATGAGCAGACTTGGACAAAGTAAATCACTAAGTTGAGATAATTAAGGAAACCTTTCAATTCTAGATGTCTAATACATTAAATGGCCTCAGAAGTTGCCCTCAATTGTCATTTTTCTAAATAGTGTAGCAGTCACCCTTAAGTTTTATTTCAAATGTTTTATTTTAACATTAAGTTTAAGGAACTTAAATTTCTTAATTTCCTCACTTTGGAATTAAGTTTGTGAATTTCATAAGCAAAGCAGATTTTCTTCCTCCCCAGCTTTATTCCACGCTAGCCGGTCATTGGGTGCTCTGGGCCTGTGTTTTCTCAGGCCCCATTTAAAAAAAAAAAAAAAAAAAGATTAAGTAATCATTTCAATCTAACATACAGGGTGTTAAGTATCTTTGCGACAAGTTTCCAAAATAAGTACTGTGTTACCCCAGTTTTCTAGACAGAGATACTGAGGCTTAGAGAGCAACTTGCCTGGGGCCCGAAGAGGTCTGTAAAGTATACTAAGGGAGCCTAATATATCATGAGGGTTCAAAAGATACTTCCTGGAGGGACAGTTGAAACTAAATCTTGAATGATGAGTTGGGTTAAGGAAGGAGGAAAAGATTGATGGGGCAGCGGAAAGAAAAGCACATGAGGAAGAGGAAGAGAACTGGACCGTTGGGTATTGGTGGGCAAAGGCTTGGCTGGAGAAATTAGCCAAGGGCTGAATCATGAAGAGTTTGGATTTTATCCAGAAGAGAATGAGCAACCATTGAAAGACTAAACATGAGAGTGATGAACTAAGATTTGTTTTTAGAAACAAGATACCAAGAGAATTGTTGGGGCCATAGTGGTAATCCAGGCAGGAAGTGAAGAGGCCTAAACTAATTAAGAGGAGCTTGTCTAAAAACATCCTCTCTGCTTAGCTGTCAAGGCATTGGCAAGGAAGGTGGGGAAGTGAGAGGAAATCACTTTTGCAAACTCCTAAGCATTCCTTTCTTACTGAGCTGATGATTTTTCTGAGTGACCAAAGCTGTAAGAGGAGACAAGTGCAGTTCTTTGAACCTATTCCTTCTGCGAAAAGATTCCAGACTTTGGACTCACAGGATAATAATTCCTGCCCAGATACAAACTGGTTTGCAATTTTATTGTTCTCTTTCCTTAAGAAAGAATTCAAAAGAGTTCAATGATATGTCAAGTGGGAAAAGAGGAAGGTTTCTTTAAAGTCTCTTGATTTTACCAAGTTTATAAGGCAATTAATATTAATTAATAAATACAGAGGCAACAGAGTGTTATACACTTCGGTCAGTCGTCACTTACTGTGTAGTATTGCTTGCTCTGCTGTACATGAGCTACTGTATTACAGGGCAGTACATGCCACCGTGTATCAGAGGTAGAGCATCGCAAGAGATGTTAATTCTCAGGCAGTAAGACAGGAACTAAATAGCTCTAACTTTGTTTTTATAATGGGTATAGATCAAATGTTGTGGCACTGACAAAAGAGGGGGCTACCCAGATAAACGAGGAAGATGAGTTTAGTACAGGAGAAGAACTTTACATTTACAGTGGATGTTAACTGCCAGCTAAGATTTGTACTTGCAGAAATTCTAGGAAGAAGATTTAGGCCAGGGTTTCCCAAAGGGAGTTGGAAAACAAAATTCTAAAGAATGTTACTGGGAATTCTATGTGAAAAGGGTTGTTAGTTGTGCTGGTAATTTGCCTACTTATTCTCAGATATCTCTGTCTCTTTCTCTGTCTTTGTCTCTCTCTGTCTCTCACTCTTCTCTCTGTCTCTGTCTCTTTGTCTCTCTCCCCCTCCCTCCTTTCTTTCCCTCCCCTCTTTTTCCCTCCCCTCCCCTCCCTTCCCTGTCCTCTTCTATATTCTGAGAGGCTTCTCCTTGCAAATAACATTTCTCAGGCTGCCTTACCAACTTCCTTGTGGTTTCTTTTGGCCATTGGAAGCAAAGATGGCAGATGAGAGGTTGTGAGGAGGCAGAACGTTTTCCTCCTCTCCCTGAGCTTCAGGCAGTATCTCTGATATGGCTTTTCATTCTAGTTTTATTTGATTTTCTTTTTTCTTCTTCTCCCCCACACCCAGTCCTCTACTTACCCTCCCACTCCTGCTCCTCTCCTTCCTTTTCCTTCTTCTTCAGTATGGGTAGGGGATGTTTAACCCAGGGCCTTCACACTGAGCTACATTTCCAGCTTTTATTTTATTTATTTATTTATTTATTTATTTATTTAGGATCTTGCTAAATCTCTAAGTTGCATCCCTGGCATGGTGACACATGCCTGCAATCCCAGTACTCAGGAGGCTGAGGCAGGAGGATCTCTGTGAGTTCAAGACCAGCCTGGGGCTGGTAAGTGCAAGGTCCTGAGTTCAATCCCTGGTACTGAAAAAAAAAAATGACCAGCCTGAACTGCATAGAGAGACACTGTCCCAAAAAAAAAAAAAGTTGCTCCAGGTAGGCTAAGCCATGCTCCTGCCTCCGCTTTCCAAATTACAGGCATGTGCCACCATATTCAGTTTGACTACATTTTCTTTGTGGTTCCAACTATAAATGGCAAGCTCTCTTCTTTGGTCCCTGGTTTGGCTTGGCTGTCCTGCTTAAGGGCCTTTGTGTGCTTGTTATTTAATGCTGCATAATAAAGGAGAGGGTACAGTCAAGCTATTGGCTGGGATCTGGGTGTGGAGGCATAGGTATAGTCCCAGCATTTGGAAAGCTTGAGGCAGAAGGATTACCACAAGTTCAAGACCAGCCTGGACTACACAGCAAGACCCTATCTCAAAAAAAACTAACATCAACAACAAAACAATGTTGTTTAGAAGATAGGCACAGTGGTTCAAGCCCATAATCCCAGTTATTCAACAAGTGAGGCAAGGGGATGGCAGGTTAGGGGTCAGCCTATGCAATCCTGAGACCCTTCTCGAAATATGAGACACAGGGTTTGGAATGTGGTTTGTGGGTAGAGTATTTGCTGAGCAAGCATGAGCCCCAGGGTTCAGTCCCCCATACTAGGGGGAGAAAAACATACTGACTGTAGTCAGACTGCAGAAATTAATGGCAGGACAAAGTTCCTAACTGACTGTTGCCAGAGGTGTCAGTTTCCTGCCTGGTGGGCTTCTCCTTGAACAAGGAGGCTTGCTTCTCCAACAGGAAATCATTCAAGATACAGAGAAATTGAGAAAAGGACTCAGAAAAGCCACAGTCTTTTTGTGACCTAATCTCAGAAGTAACGTAGTATATCTTCCTCAACGCACTTTTGGCCACACCAGTGGATCATGATACAGGCCAGGAGCAAGCTGCCAAAGAGGCCAGGATCGGGGAGGCCTGCCTCTCTTGGAGGCTACCCACACAGCCTACCCTCTGGTTCTCAGTTATTCACTTCTTTCCCACACATAAAATACACCCACCTCTTCCCAATGCCACAAGTCTCATTCATGACACCATGAGCTTCAAGTCCAGATCTCTTCACCTATGTCACTCCAGCAGCAGCTAAGGCTCTTGGGTATAGTTCCTTAGTGCAGCTCCTGGAGGCCAGCTCTCCTCCACCTGTGGAACTAGAGAGATGGCTTGTATGCCGCTGCACACAGGAAACAGGTGGAACAGGACAAGGCTAGTGATAGTCCTGTTCAAAATACAGGCAAATGGCAGGAACAAAGGAGTTCTGGCCTGTTTTCATTCTGAAATTCAGTTGAGCAAATACTGAAAGATCTTTAAGTTCCAAGACCTGGGACTAGTTCTCCCTGGCTCCTTGTTGCCTATTCTGAGGTCTTGGTTTTGTCTTCTGACTCTTTCTCCCTTTATGAAAATATTCCCCATTTGTAGCTGAGCTCTTCCAGCTTATTTCTCACCAGTAGAACTTTGAAAGTCCAAGGTCTACTTTTCAATTTGAGCTATCTCCGCCCCTTGGGGTGCAGATCGGCAATATTTCTCTTTATGTACATTTTCACATATAGGCTTGTAGTACATGATTACGTTCCTTGGGAAGAGTTGCTATGTGTACAGAACATCTTTATTCTTTTACTTTCTCTTCCCTTCCAAGTGTCAGTATTTCTTCACATAATTCACATGGATTTCTTCACAAACCTGTGGATTTTTTTTTTTTTGGTTCTGGGGAATCTCACTTGGGAGTCTGCACTTGGGAGGCCCTAAAAGTCTTTAGGTCTTTTGTAATCTTAACAGGGTTTGCTCTGTTACATAGAAGCTACCCTCACAAATCATTTTCAAGGTTGCTTTTCTGCCCCTTGGGTTTCTGATGGGGACTATACACTTCAGCTTGCCATATACAGTATCATTATTTTATTTTACTTTATTTTATTTTGAGACAGGATCTTGTATAGTTCAGGCTGGCCTTGAACTCACCATGAAGCTTGAAGTTATCCTCAAATTCACAGCGATCCTCTTGCCTCAGCCTCCTGAGTGCTGGGATTTCAGATGCTTAGCACCACACCCGGTTTGCACTATCATTTTATAGAGAGCATACCTTTAACCTCTTTAGAGGACTTTTTTTTTGACTAAATAGTATCCTCGGGCACATGTTTAAATCTTCCTGAGATTGTGACAAAAGATTGTAAGGTCACAGGTGCAGTTTCATCTTTCAGCTTTGTTGTTTTGCTCTGTTTTGGTTTGGGGGCCAGGGGACCAAACTCAGAGGCTTTGAACTCAGGGACATACTCCCCCCCCCCCCCGTCAGTCATTGCTGTACCACTAAGCTACACCCTTAGCCCCAGAGCACCTGGCCCTGTCTTGGGTTCAATTTTTACTTGGAGGTGCTATGTTAATTTCAGCATTGTTGGACCCTTACAGAGACAGACTTTCAAACCCAGCAAATTCTCTTTCCTTTCTCACTTAACAAACTCCCTCTCGCATTTTGCTATGAGAAATAAAAAGACATCGTTGGTTGGAAATCTTCTTAGCTGGATCACTCAAGCCTTAGGTTTATCTTCTACTGAACAGTTGCTGTAGACCGTATCATGGCTGAGCCATGTGATAAGGATTCCTGCTCTTAAATTTCCAGTAACATCAGCCCCTTTTCTCGCAAGCTCACACCTGCAGCCGTATCACAGGTCATGATGTGTCTTTTCGCAGCTTCAAGGGATTTTGGTCTTTGACTAACACTATCTTTTTTCCCCAGTGGTTGAAAATTTTACGTTTTTGTCCTTGACTAGCGAAACCCAGAAGTAGTTTGGAAACATTCAGTGACTCCTTAATTTTATAATTCAAGAAGGAATGCTTAGCCTCTGCAAAGCTGAGTGTCGCAGCCGGGGAGAGACACAGTGCTGACTCACAATCCAGCATGCATTTCCTCCTCCTGCTGAAGTATTCATGGGAAAAGGGGAAGATCTCAAAAATTTTGAAATTCTGTAAAAAAAATTGTGTGGCTTAGTTTTAAAAATTGGTGCACACTAATAGCATAAAATCATGAAATTTGCTTTGAGATATTGGCTTGGGCACAGAGCGCATTTTATTTCCTTCGTCACTGTCCTCTCCTTTTCCTTTCTCCTCCCTTGATACCCCATCTCTAGAAGTCTACTTTCTAGTTTTCTGTCATACTTCTTTTATTTTATTCATTTATTTTTAGATTGCTCTTATAAAATATGCTGTATTCCATTTTCTGAGCCTGGTTTATTTCGTTCAACACAAGGATCTCTAGATCTATCCCCATCCTGTTTTTGTTTTTCGGAAGAATTTTTTTTGGCCTGCTCATGAGGCCTTAAGCACAGGTCTGGTAAGACATGAGGATCTGGGATCGAACCACAGAATCCTGAGCCTGACTGCTTTGCTCAAGTAGGCACTTGAACAACTGAGCTAATGCGCAGGCCCCTTTGTTTTTGTTTTTGCAAATGACAACATTTTATTCTTATGTTATGGCTGAATAACACTCCAATGCATCACATTTTCTTTATCCACTCATCTGTTCATGGAATGGACACAGAGGCTGGATCCAGATCTTGGTGGCTATTATATACTCCAGCACACTGAAGATGTGTGTGTAGGTGTCCCTACAGTACACTGACTCTGATTCCTTTTGGTATATACCAAGGAGCAGTATCGCTGAATCAAATGGTGGCTCTATTTTTAGTTTTTTGAAGACTCTCCATACTGATTTCTATACTGGCTGTACTAACTGTCATTCCCACCAGTAGTGTAGACACACCCCACCCCAATCCTTGCCAACATTTATTATTATTTATTATTATTGTTGTTGTTGCCTTTTTGAGTCAGGGTCTCTCTATGCAGTTCAGCCTAGCCTTAAACTCACTCTAGAACCCAGGCTAGCCTTGAACTTGGACCATGTCTCAGCCTCTGCTGAGATTACAGGCGTGTGCTAGCAAGCCTGGCTTTATTATTATTTATTTATTTATTTATTTTCAGAACTGGGGATTGAACTCAGACCCTTGCACTTGCCAGGGAAGCACTTTATTTTTTTTTTAAGAGTCTCACTAAATTTCCCCAGGCTAGGTTGAGTTTGTGATCTTTCTGGTTCAGCCTCCTAAGTAAAGGGAATTGTGATTATGTGACAAACTTGCTAGTTTTTGTTTTTGTTTTTTTTTTTCTTTTTCTAAACTTTCTTTTTTTAAGCTTACATTTCTTTACTGAAGGACACCTAACTTTTAATGTGCTAACATGCATGTGAAATTACCCACAGGAATCTATGCCGTGCAGTTGCCTAAATTCTTTTGAATTACAAATCTTGTTTTTGTTTTGCTTTTACATTGCCCCATAGCTACACAGCAGGCGAAAAGCATGAATTGGAAACATCACAGTTTAGTTTGGCTAATGCGGTAAGTATGTAAAGGGCAGCAGTAGAAAATCTTGTATAAAGATGATAGAAGCCTAATCAGATGGAGAAAGGTATTTGATTTGATCTGTGGGTATCTGGGTCATCAAGAGTTGCCTCCTGCTAGGTGAGAAGAGTTGTTGAGGCAGGCTTGTTGGCGCACACCAGTAATCCTAGCACTCAGGAGGCTGAGGAAAAAGGATCGGTGTGAGTTCAAGACCAGTCTGAAGTACCTGGTGAGACCCTGTGTCAAAAAAAATTGCTGAGCTAAACTACTTAATCATAGTAATACACCTTTTTTCATGCATGTATATTATTATTTAGTAAAATTAACAGCATGCAGTAGGGGAATGACAGCTTAAACCTTTCTTGTTGGATCCTCATATTGTTTAGCTTAAGCTCTCACTATGGTAGAAAAATTGGGACTATTCTCAATGTTCTACCTGCAGATGGAAGCTAAAGCAGGAGGATTATGAGATCAGTGTTGGCCTGGACTACAAACCAGACCCTGTTTCATGAAAGAAAACAAGATAAAATAAATAAATAGGTGGGGGAGGAGATGGCTCAGTGGAATAAGCCTGGCAAGCACAAGGGCCTAAGTTCAATTCTTGGTTCCACAAAAAAAAAAAAGTAATAATAATAACATAAATAAATAAATAAATGGAAAGTTGAGCTATACCTCAGGGCAGCAGTAAACTAGAAACAAAAAGTTGTAGCATACCCCTCTAAAACACTGCATTGTCAAAGATGCTAAAAGGCGGAGGAAAAGCTAGACATGGTGGCGCACATCAGCAGTTCCAGTTGTTTAGAAGGTCAAGGTAGGAGGATGATTTGAGCCTGGGATTCAAGGACAGCCTGGATGATGTAGCAAAACTATATCTTTAAAAATCATGGTCTGTTAGGGTCCCTCACTGCAATTGTGTTAGTGCTTATTTGATTTTTTATGGCCATTAATATATTTTCTATATAGTTGGGTGCACAGACTTTTGGTGGATATATATTTGTGATTGTTATCTCTGTTTGAAGTTTTCTCTTAACAAATGGGTAGCAACCTTTTTCTTTTTATCTCTTTTGATCAGTCTTGGCTTGAAGCTCATGTTGTCTGCAGATATCTTCTCCTGCTTTTTTCCTTGGAGTATTGTTTTCTATTCTTTGATTTTCTTTCAGTCTATGAATTTCTTTTTGAGTGAAATGTGTTTCTTGTATGTACCATATTGTTGGATTTTCTTTCTCTTTCTTTCTTTCTTTCTTTCTTTCTTTCTTTCTTTCTTTCTTTCTTTCTTCCTTCCTTCCTTCCTTCCTTCCTTCCTTCCTTCCTTCCTTTCCTTCTTTCTCTTCTCCTTCTCCTTCTTCTTCCTCCCCCCCCTTCTTCTTCTTGTTCATTCAGGCTGGCCTTCAGCTCACTTTGTAGCCCTGACTGGCTTCCAACTCCCAACAATCTTATGCCTCACCCTCCTAAGTGCTGGGATTGAGGCCTGTGAGCCAACTCAGTGCACTAAGTGACTGCTTAGGCAAGCACAGGGACCAGGGGTTTGATCCCCAGCACCATATGTCGGCCGGCCACAAAGACCAGGCGTGGTGGCCCACACCTGTAATCCCAGAGCTGAGGAGGCTGAAAATAGGAAGATTACTATGAATCTGAGCTGTGAGTGAGACCTTATACCAAATACTTAAAATAAAAAAAAGTGCTGGGATCACAGGTGAGCATTACCATGCCAGACAGGATCTTGTTTCTTGATCCATTCTGCCAATCTATTTCTTTTGATTGGTGAATTAAGATTATTTTAATTGATGATTATAACTGATATGTATTGACTTATCCTTGTCATGTTATTTTCTTGTTGTTGTCCCCCTGCCCTTTCCCTTCTATTTAATTATTTTCCTTGTCTGGTGGATTTGTTTTGTTGGAGTTCATAGAGTTCTAGCCCTTGTCATGTGTGAATATCACAAGGTCTCTCTAGTGTGAGAAACTGAAAGCATAAATAAGGACCAAAAATGTATAACAGACATTGTGAAATAGGAAGACATTGTTCAAAAGAAAAAGGGAAGTAGGGAGGGGGAGGGGAAAAGGAAAGAAGAGAAGAGAAAAAATGAGAAAAGAAAAATAAAATAGAAACAAAGCTTGATAAATAAGGAGGGAAAAAGAGGTTAAAGGGAGGAGAGTGGAAAAGAAACAAGAAGCAAGATATATCATGTATAGGTAACAATTCCCTAAGATGAATGTAATCATCATGTATATCTAAATTGTATCCACAAACAATTTAAAAAAATAAAACCTCAGCCGGGCATGGTGGCGCAGGCCTGTAATCCCAGCACTTGGGAAGCTGAGACAGGAGGATTGTTGTTAGTTCGAGACCAGCCTGAGCTACAAAGTGAGTTTGAGGCCAGCTTGAACTGCACAGTGAGACCGTCTCCAAAAAAAGACAAAAATAAAAATAAAAAAATAAAACCTCAACAAAAGCATCCAAAAAAATAAAAAAGGCACAGGAGGGGGTGGGATAGAATTCTTTAGAAAAGAATTGGTGATGAGAAAGGAAGATGGCTAAGTGTAGTAGGCGAATGCCTATAACTCCAGCAGTCCAAAAGATGAGGCAGGAGGATCATAAGTTCAAGGCCCAAAGCCAGCCTAGGCTACAAACTGAACCCTGTCTCAATAAGCAAACAGAATGAAGAAAAAAAGAAAAGAAGGTGGAGCTATATCTCAGGAAAACAATGAACTAGTAATTAAAGAAGAAAAGCAATATTCTAATAATAAGTAGCATATAGGGGCTAGGAATGTAGCTCAGTGGTCTGAGCTGTGTTCAGCCCTGGATTCAATTCCAGCACCAATAGAAAAAAAAAAAGAAAAAAAAAGAGCTTGTATATTAGGTATCTATACCAAAAAACAAGGGACCTCGAATCTTTGTGGCTCCACAGTAACAAATGCGTTATGTCTCAGAGTTTCTTTGGACAGTTCCAGCTGGATACCTCAGGAGGGTCAGTGAGCTGGCTCTCTAGTCACTGAGGCTCGCTCCAGATTGCTGGCACTCTGGGGTGCTCGCCTGGAAGGTGGGGGGTCTGAGCTTTCTGCACCCAAGTCTGGTTTCAGGGGTCCCTGTACCCATGGCAGTGACTTCCTCCGAGCAAGAAACCCCAGAGCTTGGCCTTCATAATCCCTCCTCAGAAGCCTTGCATGATTGTGATCTCAGCACTCAGCGGGCTGAAGCAGGAGGATCTTTGTGAGTTCAAAACCAGCCTGGGCTGCATAGGGAGGCCCTGTCTCTAGAAGATTCAACAACAACAATAAAAGGTTTCATATGCTCACTTCAGTAATCTTGTTCCTCTCGGCTTCAGGGAGGGAGGAGAATCTCAAGACAGGGGATCTTTCTGAGTTATCCTGGAGGCTAGCTGTCACATTGTCACCTTTATCTGTGTGGGCTCCTTTGTGCATACCCCTTGCCTCGGTGAAGCTGCTTGCAATGTACATGTCATATTGCCCGATTAGATTTTTAGAGAATTTCAGCCAGTCTTCTGGGCTTCCTTTCTGGTTTTCTTAATATGTAGGATTTCCTATTGTAAAGATTAAGCAAGTCAGAAGTCTTGCAATAACCAAGACAGATCCAAAAGCTGAAATATAGCATGAATGAAGAACCTGCCAATGTTGGTTTTTTTGTTTTTTGGTTTTTTTTTTTTTTTTTGCTTGTTTGTTTTGTTTTGCTTTGCTTCATATTTCTACTCACTGTAAACAAATTCACCTGTCTCCCACCCTGGGACAAATGTGTATGTGACATCCACCATGCTTGATTTTAGAAGGTGTCTGAGTTTGTTGTTGTTTGTTTGCTTGTTTGAGATAGCATCTTGCTGTATACTTCAGACTGACTTTGAGCTCACAGCAGTCCTCCTGTCTCAGCCTCCTGGGGGCTGGGATTATAGACATGCACCACCATGTGAGCTAGAAGGTATCTGTTTTAAAAACATAAAAACAGGGCCTCAGGATGTCACTCAGTGGTAGTGTACATGCTCAGCATGCATGCGGCTCCGAGTTAAGTCCCCAGCACCAAAAGGGAAAAAGCATAAAAACTATGTAAACACTATAACTTAAAAAAAAAGTACCAGCTATATTCACGCCAAGTTTTTATCTTTCACTGTAAAATAAGTTACTAAAAGTGTCTCATCAGTAAATTATTTTATTTATTTATTTATTTTTTGGTGGAACTGGGGATTGAACTCAGACCCTTGTACTTGCCAAGCAAGCACTTATTTCACTGAGCTATTTCCCCAGCCCCTAAAAGTGTCTTATCAGGGTTAATAAAATGATTTATTCTTCTCACAGGAACAACTTCTGGATCTCGCTCCCCTCTATGAGACTCTTGCAAAGGTGACAATGCTTTAGCTAACCATTTCTCAGACAGAGGGGATGCGGTCCTGAGCTCTGGAAATAAACTGAGATGCTTCCCCCGCCCCCACCCAGCTGTGTGACCTCTCTGCTCGGGGCCTCTCCTCTCTGATCTGTAACAGGAGAAACGCAGTCACGTGCTCTGAGCACGCTTGGCCCAGAAAGAGGTCAATGAATGTAGCAGTGAGTGACAGCTTGGGCTCCAGGTGCTACCTGTAAGGACTCCACCTTGCAGACTTCAATGTTTGTCTGCTAGTTCTATGTGGCACCTATCATGTATGTGTGTGTGTGTGTGTGTACGTACACGTGCTCACTCCTGCGTGTGCACTGAGCCATGTCCCAGCCTTCTTTGTTTTTTGTTTTTTTGTGGAACTGGGGCCCAGCCTTCTTTTTATTTATTTATTTATTTATTTGAGAAGGATCTGGCTGGCTAAGTTGCCCAGGCAGGACTTGAACTTGTAAGCCCTGTGACTCAGCCTCTGGGATGGCTGGGATCGCAGGCACACACTACCGTGCCCCGCTACAATTACCAGTTTTTGAATGGTAAAAATGAAAGACCTACAAAGACAACAATAAAAAAAATTTACTTTGGGAATGTGTTGGCCTTTACTTCTAAGTTTGATTTGGATGCAGAGAAATCCATTTACTATCAAATTCCAGTATTAGCTCATACTTATTAAAAATAAAACTTTTTTATTTTTATTTTATTGTGGAACCAGGGATTGAACTCAGGCCCTTGCACTTGCCAGGGAAGCACTTATTCCACTGAGCCATCTTCCCGGCCCCTGAAATTTTTATTTTTAAAAACCTTTTTTAAGTAATGCTTTTTCATTGAACATGGTAGCACATGCCTCTCTCTACTCCCACCTATTTGGTAGGCTGAGGCAGAAGGACCACTTGAACTCCCTAGTATGAGACCAGCCTAGGTAAATAAAGAGAGTGTCTTTCTTTCTTTCTTTCTTTTCTTTTCTTTTCTTTTCTTTTTTTTTTTTTTTTGCAGAACTGGGGATTGAAAGACCCTTGCGCTTGCCAGGCAAGTGCTTATTCTACTGAGCCATCTCTCCAGCCCCAAGACTGTGTTTCAAAAATAAAAACAAAAGCAAATCCAAATCTTTTTCTTGTAATAATAACTATCAAGGAAAACAAGACATAACAATACCACAAAAAATCATTGTGGCCTTAATTTTCACCAAGACTTTGGAAAATGGTCTGTCATATATCCTGAGACATTTTGGAAAATATGGGATAAGCTTTGGAACTATGTGCCTTTGTAAGAGCCTATTCTCCAGATGGGGGGGAGTAGTAATAGTTTACAAAACCTTTTTCAGATTTCCAAATGCATAGTAGCCACCATCAAGGAGATGAATTACAAAGAGTAACCAGAAACCTAAATATTTTGAATTAGTGGTAAATGAGTTTGACTTCAATGCAAAGCCATTTCATACACTGCACATGTTTGTGGCTTAACTCTTTTGATATTTTCTTTCTTTCTTTCTTTCTTTCTTTCTTTCTTTCTTTCTTTCTTTCTTTCTTTTGCGGAACCAGGGATTAAACTCAGGCCCTTCTGCTTGCCAGGAAAGCACTTATTCCACTGAGCCATCTCCCCAGCCCCTCTTTTGATATACTTAAAAATAAAATTACCACACAAATGATCATATCTCACTTTCAGAAAAGAAAACATGAGTAATCCAAATTAAGAATGTTTCATTTGTTAGATGGGGCGTGGTGGTATGTGCCTGTAATCCCAGCACCTGGGAGGCTGAAAACAGGAGGATTGCTATGAGTCCCATTTGTGTAGTGAGACCTGTACTATATACATTTTAAAGAAAGTTTCATTGTTTCAACCTACTTTGCAAAGTTGCCACAGATTATCTTATTCTTAGAAACATGACACAGAGCGTTAAGACTGGCTTGTTCATTTTCTTTGTTTGTGCTACTCGAAATGATGATTCACAAGAGACCAGTGCCCATATTGATATCGAAGAATGTCATGTAGCTACCACAAATGACAAGAACACAGCTTGTGTCTATACATGGAAATGTGTATAGCAAAGGCTGGACGTGGAAAACAGAAGCTTACACATTGAGTGTATGCTCTGGTGAAACCCTGCAGCGACACATGCCCATCTAACAGTGCAAGAGCACTGAAGGGCTGAGGCAAGCAGAAGCTCTCAGTCCTAATCCGGGCTGGGCCTCCAGCCTGAGTCTAGACACCTGAGCAATTTATCTGTGTCCTGTTAGGCTCCTCCTCCAGGAAATGGAATTCACCTAGACTTGTTCCAAAGCCATTTTCAATGCTAAACCATAGCAATTTCATAGTGCAAAGATTTAGAGAGAGTGACATAAATGTAGTTTATTTATTTATTTATTTATTTATTTTTTTGTAGTTTATTTCTTATCACCTGTTTTCCTGTACAGTTGTGTAGGTTCATAATAACGTTAGAAGGCCACCTCAGAGCCAGATGTAGTGGCACATGCCTGTGTTCTTAGCTACTCAAAAGGCTGAGGCATGGGGTTGGGGAGATGGCTCAGTAGAATAAGCGCTTCTCTGGCAAGCGCAAGGGTCTGAGTTCAATTCCCAGTTCCACAAAAAAAAAAAAAGAGGCTGAGGCCTCTCAAATTTGATAGATCTCAAATTTGAGTCCAGCCTGGGCTACTTAGAAAGAACTTGTCCTACAGTAAAATAAATGGAGTAGGGATCTAGCTTAGAAGTCTGTGTTGGGGATATAGCTCAGTGGCTCAGGTGCCTGCCCAGCAAGTGCAAGATCCTGGGTCCGATTCCTCATAGCAAAAAAAAAAAAAAGAAAAAGAAAAGAAAGTGTCCAGGACTGGAAATAAATAAATAAAAACAAAGAGAAACTATAACATTAACCGGTAAACAGGAGTCAGTGACAGGTAAGTACAATACTTTCTTTAAACTCAGTTGAGAGGGAAAGGCAATAGGGAGACACTAAAGGTTTTGGAGTAGAAAAGTGACCTAATTAAAGAATCAGCGGGGTGCATTCTGCCTGAAAGGAAGAGCGACTGAGGGCTACTGACAGCGAAGTAGGCATGAGAGGGAGAAATGCAAACTTGGGAGGAGGCAGCTATTTATTCATTTATGTATTTGCCTTTTATGGAGACCTCCCTTGTGTTAAGTGCAGGGGCAACAAAGATACTCCGAGTACCCCGTGTGCCCGCTGGTCCCTTTCCCAACTTTATTTTCTTCATAGGATTTATCGTCACTTACATTTTTATTTATGTACCGATTCTTTTATTATCTGTCTCCCCCTCCAGAACATAATAAGTTCCATGAGGACAGACAGGACCTTGTAACATGAATACTCACAGAATAATAAAATAAGTGAACGCTATCTTGCATCTTCTAAACAAGGCCAAACATCTTTTCTGATCCATTTCTATGGCTTTGTAGCTTCCCACTAATTTAGCCCCCGAAGACCTCACAGACCCTCCCTGCTGTGTCTGTGATAAAATCAACTTAAATGATTCCCATGACTGCCCTGCTTTTCAGCCTGTGACGGAAGTCTTTCCCCATAAATTTTGCTCCCCTTCTGTTCAGAAATTCTTCTTTCTCTGCTGCAAATGAAATGGAAAAAAAAGAGATGATGGTCTTCTATTCTCAGTGCTTCCTCCTTCCAGTAGGAATGACCGGTATCTGTTCGGTCATGAATGGAGTACCGCGAGCGAACACACTGACCGGCTCTTGTCCTGTAACCTCAGTTACAAACTTGGTGGAAGGTAAAAAAAAAGATGCTGAGCAGCCCTCTTTAAGTTATCAGGGCCAATGGCAGAAACGAAGGTCCCAGCCAGGGAGGAGGGCTCATTCTTGTCGGTTGGGTAGAGGTTTTGACAGCTGTCTCTCTGAGAATATTCAAATCTGTTTCCCTTTAAAGTAATACCGTTGTGCAGGGGAGATAGCCCAGTCATTTCAGTGCCTGCCCAGCAAGCACAAAATCCTGAGTTTGATCCTCCATATCAGAAAAAAGAAAGAAAATAATATCATTTAAAAAACACTCCCGGGGGCTAGGGAGATATAGCTCAGTGGTCTAAGCACCTTCCTGGCAAGCATGAAGTCCCATGTTTGATCCCCAATACTGAATTCTGTGTTGGATCCGGGTCCTCGGGCATGATGGCACATACCTGTAATCCCAGCATGGAGGAGGCTGAGACAAGAGGATCACTGAGAGCCTAAACTATCTGAACTGCATAGTGAAATCCTGTATCAAAAAAAAAAAAAAAAAAAAAACCAACAAAAAACTCTAACAATAACACTCCTGCCTCAGCCTGTCAAGTGCTGGGATTACAGGTATGCACTACCATACCCGGCTAGATACTATTTTTTAAAAAAGATATTGACTGGCTTTTTTTTAAAGACAGGGTGTCATTATGTAGTGTAGCCCTAGCTTTGTTTTTTTAAAATTTATTTATTTATTACAGTGTTTCGCTACACATCACAGATTCTTTTCTTGTGGGGCTGGGGGGGGGGTGTCAGCTCAGCCCGCCCTGGGGGGAGGGGCTGGCATGGCATGTGGTGCTGGGGAAGGAACCGAGGTCCCTGAGAGCTTGCCTAAGCAGGCGCTTTAGACCCCTGAGCTATCTTGCCAGCCCTAGCCCTAGCTTTGAACTCACTGTGTAGCCCAGGTTGGCTTCAAACTCACAATGATCCTTCCACTTCAGTTTCCCAAGGGCTGGGATTACAGGCATGTGCCACCGTGCCTGGCAGTGTTGACTGTTATATCAAGTATCAAGTGTAAAACTGTTAGTTGGAAATTTACTGTGATTTTGCTTTTAGTTCTATGGATTGTGTTTACATAATTCAAAAGTATAATCCTGATTATGAATCCCTGAATGGCATACACGGTAGTCACTTTATTGAATGTACACAGCAGTCCCACGAAATTTATAAGGAACACTTCTGCATAGCTTCAGGAACTAAAAGTAAAATTCACCTGATACCACAAAATAAATAAATACAATAATATCCAGTTGGCTCAAGTTGGTTCAAATTGGAAATGCCACTCTTCTGTTTTCTTTCTTTGTTCCTTCCTTCCTTCATTTCTTCTCCCTGCCCCTCTATTTTTCTAGGGGGCACTGTTGGGAGCTTGAACCTAGGGTCCTGCTAATTGCTAAATTGCCAGGCTCAGCTTGAAATTGTAATTCTCCTGCCTCAACTTCCCACAGTACTGGGGTTACAGGTAGGAGCCATCTCAACCGACCTCATGCTTCCCTTTCTAGATCTTTCTCCCGGTTGACCTCATCCCCTGCTGGGGCCCTGTTGCTAAGAAATAATTCCTCCTTTTGTTCTGGTGTCTTTCCACTACATTATTTTTCCTCTGCACCTGCTTCAGACTATTTCCATTTCTTTGTTCTTGGTTTGACACCTCCTGCACCAGGACTTGGGACTCCTTGCTTCTCTCCTTATCTTGTATGTGGACAGCTGATGACCCATGCTGTCCCCACTATCTCGGGTTAAGCCTTTTACTCACTTTCTAGGGCACTAATCGCTCAGGTGCCCCAGGAGCTGTGACCTTGCAAAGCCATTGCAAAGCCGTCTCGTTACCCTTTTCCCATAGCCTGTACAGTACCTTAGAGACTTTGGTTAAAAACAGTAAAAACAAAATTACCATGGTCCTGTGTTTACTGGCACATAGCACCTCGAGATGTACTGATGATTTATCTCATTTTTCCATAGCCCTCTGAGATCAAATCTGAACACAAAGACCAACAAAGGCTTGATCTGCATGATTATAAAAGAGACCACACACAAAGACAGAGGCTGAAGGTGGAGAGCCTGGGTAACCCCATGGCAGAGACCTGGAGCTCTCAGAAAACACTTGATGATAAACCGGGTGTGGTGGCGCAGGCCTGTAATCCCAGCACTTGGGAGCTGAGGCAGGAGGATTGTTGTGAGTTCGAGACCAGCCTAAACTACAAAGTGAGCTTAAGGCCAGCCTGGACTGAATAGTGAGACCTTGTCCCAAAAAGACAAAAAAAAAAAAAAGAAAAAGAAAAAGAAAACACTTGATGGAAATCATGCCTTGCCCAGGGCTGAGCAGGACAAGGTATTCAGCCACTCAATGTAGTAACTGAAGATAAAATGATAATGCAAATATTTCCTGTGACGTCTGTTACGTTACTACTGCCCAGGAGATCTTGCCTCCTGGCTCCTGCATAGACCTCTCACCTTGAGGTGGGACTGGGCTGATTTTTTTTCCCCCTTGTAGTATTGGAGATTTATTTATTTTAATTTTTCTTTTTTTTTTTTTTTGTACACAGGGGTCTCACTATGCAGCCCACATTCATAGTGATCCTCCTGCTTTCTGCCTCCCTAGTGCTGGGATTACAGGCAGGCGCCACCACCCTCAGACTCCAATCGCCGGCTCAGTGCACCCGAAGGCAAGGCCGGCGCGGCAAGCGGAAGCAGGGATTGAACCCTGGCCACTGTGCTTACCTAAGCAAGCACTTAGTCCGCTGAGCTATACCGCCGGCCCTAGTATTGGAGATTGAAGGCAGGGATTGGTGAGCTACATTTCCAGTCCTATTTATTTATTTATTTAGTTATGACTTAGGGCCAGCCAGATAATTCAGTGGACTAAAGCACCTGCTTAGGCAGGCACAGGGATGAGTTGAATACCCGACCCAGAGTGCCATGCCAACCCTGCCCCCAGGGTGCACTGAGATGGTGACTGAAACTGGGTGTGGGCTTGAGAGACTGAAAACAGGAGAATCACTACAAGTCCAAGCTGTGGAGTGAGACCCCGTAAACCCTGTACTAAATGCATAAAAAAGAAAGAAAAATTGCTTTTAATTTTGTCTTTATGAGGCAGTTTCACTATGCACTTCAGGCTAGCTTTGAACTTGAAGCAATCCTCCTACCTCAGCCTCCCAAGTGCTGGAATTGCAGGTACATGTTCTACCACATTCAGCTACTTATTTCATTTTAAGATAGGGTCTCACTAAATTGCCCCAGATAGCCTCAAACCTGAGATTTTATAAAGACAAAGTAATCCTGAGATCCATGGCCCCATGCTTGGCTCAATGACTTATTTTAGGAAACAATATGGCAGCAGAGATTCTGTACCTGTTTCAGGCTTGACCCTTTGAAGGGCCTGAAAGCTTCCACATTTATATGTTTTGGAGGCCTGAGCCACAATTTTGAAGAAGTTCAAATGGAGAGGGAGGCACCCTGGGCCATCTGTGAGAGGAAGAGGCCTGTCCTTGCCAGCCTGACTGCGGGGTGACCCCAGGCAGTCCTGAGAAGGGGTAAGACGTGAGTCAGGACCTCCAGCAACAACAGTGTGGCAGCCAGAGGAGAGCAGCACAACCTACAGCGGAGTATCACTGGTCACGAGTATCACCTTCTCATGCCATCATGAGAAAGCCTTTTAAAAAATTTTAAGCCATTAAGTTTTAGGGTGGCTTTTACTAAACAGCAATCAATAACCAAAATACCATATTCACTGTGTGGAAGGTGAGGGTTGGAGTTTAATCACATTAAGTGAAAAACCCCAAGAAGGCCTGACCTCCATCCACAGCCATTTTCCCCCTCTGACCATCACTGAGGTACAGAAGGAGGAGAGACTCAGGGGAAGCAACACCATTTCCTGGGACAGTGCTGAAACCCAGAAGGATAGCCCTGCCTTGGCCTACCCAGAATGGACACTGGCTGAATCAGGCAGACCAAGCCTACCTGTTCTCTCTCTCCAAGAATGACTGCAGGCACCGGTGAGGTTAAAGATGGAGAAGAGGCCCTGGAGGAGCTGCACAGGCAGGGGCTCCAAGCACAGCATGCATGGCCTGGCCACTGGGAAAAATGGCCCAGCCAAAGCCTCTCTTCCCAGGCAAGGGAAGAAAAAGGGGAAAAAAATAGGGTGTGTGTGTGTGTGTGTGTGTGTGTGTGTGTGTCCCCTGTCCTAGACCCTATACATATTATCTATAAAATCCTCATAACTCTGAAAGGTTGGTATTTTTCTTCCCATATTACCCATGAAAAAATTAAGAATGACATTACTAGGTGTGGCAGCACATGGCCATAATTGCAGCATCTTGGAGGCTGAGGCAGGAGGATCACTAAGAGTTCAAGGCCAGCCTGAGCCGCACAGAGAGACTGTCTCAAAAAATCAGAAAAAAAGAAAGTTAAATATTAGAGATGTTGGGTAATTTGTTCAAAGCCACACAGTAAGTACAGTATTTGCTATTAGAGGCTTGGTGGGGGTGGAGGAATTGCCTTGACAAAAATGAGGACAGATGATTTGTGATTACAGCACACTGTCACCTCAGTTTCTTCTTCCTTCTTTTTCTTTCTTTCTTTCTTTTTTTTCTTAAGTGAAAAACAAAGTCAAATGAAAGTGCTATACCGTTAGAGGCACCCGACGAAACAGGGCCTTTTTTGTGGCTTAATTATGGAACAGGTGGGAGGGAGACATCTCACCCCACTTCAGCAGAAAAGTGGCTGTGCACCAGCTGGGGCCAGGGAAATGAGTCCGTGGACGGCCCCTTGCTGCCATGAGGGGCTCCCATCCCCCACGCGTCCTTGACAGACACATAAGGGACCCGAGGGCCCAGGGATCTGTCTCCCTGGGCGGGTAGTGCTGCCCGCAACATCCAGCGGGCGGCCAAGTTCAAGTGGCCTGGAGAACTGTGTTACACAAACAGAACATCTCGGACAGAAAACTGTGTTTGTTCCACCCCCGCATTCTCCATTCAAGTTCCCAGAAGTTTGCAATTATTCTTAAAAGACATTTCCAGACAGAGCTTACTCAGCTTTGTTTTGTTTCGTATTTTTCACGTCTTTCAACTTGGCTGACTGTCGGCACCCTAGGCCTGGCTGGTACATTCAGGCCAGTTGAGAACCACAGACCCATTTCCACTTTCCTTATGTGATTGTTTTGTTGTGGTTGTTGTGTTTTCACTTTTCTCCTCCTCCCCCTGGATCCCAGGCTCTGTGTACCAACTGGATCTCTTGTAACTTCTTTCCTTCTTGTCAACTCTGCTCTGCTCCCTGAGTACTCTCCTCAGGACTAGGGACTTTGACCTCTCACCCAGCTTTCTTTCATGCTAACTCCTCTGGCTTGGTGTCCGATATTAACTTAGCTGAGGCTCTCTACACTGAGTCCAGTACTGTAGATTTCTGGAGCCAGCAGGACGTAGGTGGCACGTACTGCCCAAGCCCTGAGAAGAAAATCTATCTGGAAAAATGAATGCAGAATAGAGGGAAGGGTTTGCTTTTAAATGGTACCTGCCAGCACTAGCAGCCAAAGCAACGCAGTGGTAAGCAGGTGCTCTGCACCCCTTTCCCTCTAATTCCCGGAGGTTTGGGAAAAATAAAAGAATCTCCTTGGTTACAACTTTGGAAAACAGTTTGGCAGTGTCTGCTAAAACTGAACATATGCACGTACTTTATGCCCAATAATTCTACTTCTAAGCACATACCCAACAAATATGCATACATATGTTCATCAAAAGACATGCACAAGAATGTACATAGCAGGATGCTGCATCATAGCTAAAAGTTAGAACCAATTCAAACGTCCAATAACAGCAGAATGGATAAAGAATAGCATATTCATACAATCAGCTGCACAACAACAAAAAAGAACAAGCTATGATTAGATACATGGATGAATACCACATACTAGCAAACGAAAAAGCCACACAAGATGATGATGAGGATACATTCCACTTATACGGAATTCTAAAACAAATCGTGTCGGGAGTCCAAAAAGTAGTTTTCATTGGGGAGAAGTAGCCAGGTGAGGCATGAGAGGGTTGGGTGCTTCTTGTGTTTTGTTTTGTTACTGGGAATCAAACTCGTGGCTTCGCAATTGCCAGGCAGGCGTTGCGCCACTGAGCTGTACCCTCGGCCTCAAGATGTTGTTTCTTGATCTGGGGACTGATGAAAGGGATGTGTTCACTTTGCAAAAATTCATCCAGCTGTGTACTTGTGATTCATGTGTTTTCCTAGATATGGTGTGCATGAATAGTGCCAATGAGAGAAAAACGTCCTTGCTTTCTCCTGAAATGTAATTATAAAAGACTCTTGAGTTTAGTGCTGGGTACAAGGACTTTAGTTGCTCCAAGCTGGGAACATTTGGAGCCAGACATGGTGACAAATGCCTGCAATCCCAGCCACTCAAGAGGCTGAGATAGGAGATCACCATGAATTTAAGGCCACTCTCGAGTATATAGTGGGTTCAAGGCCAGCCTGGACTACATAGGGAGACTCTGTCTCAAAAAAAAAAAAAAATCCCATGTGTCATTTACAGAAGCCAAGCAATGTGGGATTGCTTTGCTGTAATCAATATCTGCCTCCCTTTGCAAGTAGAAATCAGTGTTTGGCAATCCTGAGGAACCAGGTGAGGATGCCTGTCCTCACTGTGCTACAGGGCCTCTGTGGTGTGAATACACATGAAAGAACAACGGAGCCAAGGACCAAATAGGAGCAAAGAGACTGGAGGGGACCGTATTCTGAAGGACTTCCTTGTATGGAGAACAGATCCTAGCGGGCCTCTGTGTAAGATTCCCAAGCCAACATGTGTGAGTTTTGACACAGTTCAAAGAGGAACAGATTGGAATGGGGACAGAGTGGCAGAGAAGATGATGGAGGCCCCCACTGGGTCTGTTGGGTTCCAGGGGCTATCATTTGTCTTTTCCAGGTCACCACCTTTGTGGAGCAATGGTGATGGGAGAAGAAGATACCATTGATCTTAATTAATTAATTAATTAATTTTAATATTTTAGTCAAGGGTGTATACAGGGTATTCAGGGTTTTGCTACTAGATTGGACTTGTAGTGATCTGCCTATTTACAGCCTCCCAAGAGCTGGGATGACAGGCAATGATTGGTCTTTAAAGGGTTGAGGATGATATATCAGCTGAAACATAAAAATACTCACCTAAGACAATGGAAAAATGTCCAGATCCCAGAAGCCAGCAGAGCTGAGATGATCCGAGAACCAAAATCCTAAGAGCCTTAGAGATCTCCATCTCTAACAAAGAAGCCAGAAAGTAGAGGAGTTTCCAGGAGTGGTGGCACATTTGGGAGGCTGAGGCAAGAGCATTAGTGCGAGTCTGAAGTCAGCCTGGGCTACAAAGTGATTCAAGACCAACCTGAACTGCAGAGTGAGACCTTGCCTCAAAAATGCAAGAAGAAAGGAAGAAGGAAAGAAAGAAAGAAAGAAAGAAAGAAAGAAAGAAAGAAAGAAAGAAAGAAAGAAAGAAAGAAAGAAAGAAAAAATTTTAGTCTAAAGTAGCTTAGCTCTTCCATAGCTCTCATAGCTCTTTCCTAATTCATAGAAGCTGGAGAAGTCTCTACAGAAAGCTCACAGCTGCTCATGTCCACATTCTACTTTCTACCCAGACGCTGCTCTACCCTGGTGGTCTCCGGTCTCACCATCCTGTCATCCCGGGCCTGGCCTCTGCTGCTGTGCCCGATCCCTTCATCTGAGTGATTCACTAGGGTAATCTCGGACCTCTACTCCAGCTTCAACCCTTGGCAGGGTTGTTCTGGTTGTTGTGGCTCCGTGCTTGCAAGCCTGCAAGCTGCCTTCATCCTGCTGACACACCAGCCTCATTCCGGAGTGCCCTCCCACAATGCTCCCCAGAGCTGGGCCCCCAGGAGTGTTCCTTCCATCCCACCTGAGAACCATGAGGTGGAGACCTGGCTGTGACCGGACTGGTCGTGTCTTGCCAAACACCAGAATCTCCATTTGCAGAGGGGGCAGGTGTCATCTCAGAAGAGCAATCACATGTGGGCTGGGCTTCTCCAAAGAACACCCAAAGGTGCAGAAGAGTGCAATTCATGAATACCAGTTAGCCAAATGTGGTGTCCCAAGGGAATAATCCCACCACTAGGGAGACCAGTGAATAGGAGGATTATGGGTTCAAGGCCAGCCTGGGCTGTATCATGAGTTCAAACCAACCTGGACTGTATTTAAGACCCTGTCTCCAAAAACAAACAATATAAATCAGCCCACCCTCCAAAAATCCTATTATACAATAAAAATGCAAACATTTAAGAAACTGTAAGAATCAAGAAAAACATCATACTCCTAGATTATTGCTGATCTCAACAGATTGCTTTTGATTCTCAAAGGGCCTCAGGGAAACTGTCTCTGAAGCAGTTTAGGCGTGATTTGCCTAGATAGGATTCAGGAGAGAAATGGCAGTCAGACTGACCATGCAGCAGGCGGAGGGTTTGAGAGAACAAGGCCATGACCAGAAACACAAAGGTCTGGGCAATAGTAAGACAAAGGCTAATTAATCCACAGAAATCAAGAGCAAATAGATGTCTGAGGGCAGAACAAGATAGGATGACCAAAGTACATGCAAACAGTCTGCAGAAAGGAGAGCTGTTGATCAAACAGTCAGCATCATAGAGGTCAAAGCAAATGTGGAAAGAGCCATGAGGTGGGTGGGCAACAACAAGCCGGTATCAGACCTGCAGGGAACAGCCAGGTTCCGCCATAGCAAAGCCTGCTCTCCACACGAGAGCATTCTAGTTCCCTCTCCTGTGTGTGTGGGTCCTTAGACAGCCTGGCCTTCACACTTCCTGGTGATAGACACTGTCTCAGGTAGGTGGGAGGGTGAGATTTGATCGGGTCTCTTACTTATTTCTTTTTTGTGTGTGACAAGGTCTTGCTGTGCAGTTCAGACTGGCCTTGAACTCACTATGTAGTCCAGGTTGACCTTAAATTCCTGGTAATCCTCCTGCTTCAGCCTCTCAAGTGCTAGGATTACAGGAGTGTTCCACCATACCCAGCTTGATCAGCTCTGTTAAAGAATATTTCTGCTGTCTTCACTGACTTCTTGGATCCAGGTTTACAGAGTGACATTAATAGAAAGAGAGGATGAGTTAGAGCAAGAATTTGGTCAGTAAGGGCTCTATTGGCAATGTTCAAATCCAGTCTTTGCACTCATTGAAATGGCAGGATTATCCATCTCTCTCTCTTTTCTTATTGTTTATTTGGTACAAGGTCTTCCTTGACACACAGCTCCAACTCATAGTGATCCTCCTGTCTCAGCCTCTCCAGTACTGGGCTTACAGTCATGTGTCACCACATCCTGTTTGGGGGCGAGCCCAGCATGTGGTACCATATGGTCTGATCCCCAGTCTTTGTGCTTGCCAGGCAGATACTTAGACCACTGAGCTATCTCCCCAGCCCATATCCATGTCTCTTTCAGAAAAAATGAGGGTGTCTAATAGTCTTTCTGGTTTTATACCACAGCAGGAAATAGAAGAAGCATTCTGTGCTAGAGTGTCTTTTCCTTTATATGCAGTACTGACTACATCTCTGTTTGTTTGTTTTGAGACAGGGCCTCGTACCAATTCAAGACCAGCCTGGTCTTGAATTGCCTAGGTTATTGGTGCTGGCTTGAACTCACACTGATCCTACTGCCTCAGCCTCCTAAGTGCTGGGATCACAGGCCTGTGCCCGATTCCACCTTTAATTAGAGTTCAGCCAGGCATGGTGATGCCTGATGCCTATGATTCCAGTTACTTGAGAATCTGAGATGGGAGGAGTCCTTGATTCAGGAGTTCAAAACCCCCTTGAGAAACATAGTAAGAATTATTTTAAGAAACAAAAGATGGGCCTGGGACGTGGCTCAGTGGAATAAGCGCTTCCCTGGCAAGAGCAAGGGCCTGAGTTCAGTCCCCAGTTCTGCCAAAAAAGAAAAACAGAAACAAAAGAAAACATAAAAGGGTCCAAGAAAGCCCACCTAAGAGCCCCAGAGGAAACCCTGCCTCGGGTAGTAGGCATAGCCATTTCTACAAGATGAGCAGAGTTTCACAGCATGTTTGGGAGACCAAATGACAGTAGAAAGTGTGTGTGTGTAGTGCTTGACAGCTCTGGTTGGCACGTGTGACTTTGCATAAATTATATTTAACTCTGAAGTCTCAGCTTCCTCAACTATAAAACAGAAAAAACACTAAATCAGAAAGCATAGTTGGGGCAGTTACCTGAGATCCATCTACTGTCCTGACACTTTGAGGTGAAGTCACTCAGGGCATGACACTCTCCTTACCTTTTTATTGAACTTTAATGGGAAGAGCTGTGTCTTATTTCTTATTATAAAGCTTCCTTCTTCTTCTTCTTCTTCTTCTTCTTCTTCTTCTTCTTCTTCTTCTTCTTCTTCTTCTTCTTCTTCTTCTTCTTCTTTTTTTTTTTGTGGTTTAAGGGATTGAACTCAAGACCTTGAGCTTGCCAGGCAAGCGCTTATTCTATTGAGCTATCTCTCCTCCTTTTAACACTGTGGAGTTTTTTGGTTTTTTCTTTTACATACTCCATTGCTGCCTTGCTCCTAGCTAGATATTATCAGAACACAGAGGGGTGGGTAATTATAGTATCATAGCCAAATAATTGCTCTCCCAAAAGATCTACCTATATCCAAATTCACAGTAACCTACGAATATGTTATCTTGCTTTGGAAAAAATGACTCTGCAGAGGTAATTAAGGTTAACAACCTTGACATGGGCACAGTATTCTAGATTTCCCAGGTGAGCCCAGTTTAATTTCATGACTCCTCGCAAGTGGAAAGCCTGACTTAGGGAAAGCATTGGAGGGAGATGCACTGGGAGAGCACCAGAGAGGTGAGGGAGTCAGGGCTCGCCGTTGCTGGCCTTGAGCAGGGAAGGTGGAACTATGAGCCAAGGATGCGGGGGCTCTGTGGAAGCAGAGGGCAAGCCGGCTTCTCCCCCAAAGCTTCAGGAGAGGCCAGAGAGGGGCCTATCTGACTAGACAGAGCTAGAAGACGGGAAATTTGTTTAGGCCACTCTGTACCACCAGCATCAATAGGAAATTCATACCCAGGCACCAAAATGGGATCAAGACCACGGGGTAACTGACAGTGTGGGTGTCCAGTGTTAGCCATTCATAATAATCACGCAATAAATACTGACAATGATAAAAAGGATCTATCTTGGGTCTGTGTGATTGGCACACACCTGTAATCTCAGCACTTGAGAGGCTGAGGCAGGAGGATTGCAATGAGTTTGAGGCCAGGTTGGACCACATAGTGATTTCAATTCAATCCCAAAGTACATAGTACAAGGGGTCGGGGAGTTGGCTCAGTAGAATAAGCGCTTCCCTGGCAAGCACAAGGGCCTGAGTTCAATCCCTGGTTCTTCCCTCCCCTCCAAAAAAACTCCACAAACTACATAGTATAATCTGTCTCAAAAAACAAATAAAAAGAAAAAAACAACCATCTTCCTAACTCTTCCTATTATTTAAAAATAAGTTTTCTATTGTCCAACTTCAGATGTACATGTAGTCAAGCAATCTATTTGCTCTTACTAAAAAGTTAGGAGTCTTCTGCTGGGCACAGTGGCACGTACCTGTAATCCCAGCAGTCTAAAGGCTAAGACAGGAGGGTTGTCAGTTTAAAGTCAGCCTGTGCTACACAGTGAGGCCCTCTCAAAAAACCTGGGGGAGATAGGCCTGGTGGTACACACCTCTAATCCCAGCACTCTGGGAGGCTGAGGCAGTGGACTTATGAGTCCCGCCTGGCCATTTGGTGACTTAAAGAGACATGTCTAAAAAATAAAAATAAAAAAAAAATAACTTAAAAGAACGGGCGGGACACCAGGCATGGTGGCACACACCTGTAAGCCAACATTCAGGAGGACGCTTGTGAGTTCAAGACCAGCGTGGGCTACAGAACTGAGCTCAAGGCCAGCCTGCACTAAATAGCAAGACCCTGTCTCAAAAAAAAAAAAGAGTTGGCAATGTAGCTCTAGGCCAGAGTTTAAGGCCCTAGTTCCAACCTCTAATGTTATTAAATAGTGAGAAGTGAGAAGGGTACCGGGGGCCACAGATATAGCTCAGTGGCTCTGTGGTAACCCATTGCTTAGCATGCCCAAGGCTGTGGGTTTCAGCTCTAGCACTGGAGAAAAAAAAAAAAGAAGAAGTAAATGTGTCATAATAAATGTGGTAAATATGCAGAGGTTCTAGAGTGAGCTAGACTGTGTCTTCACCTCCAATTCCACTGTATTGCCAGGTGTGGTAGTGAGTGTCTGCAATCCCTGCACTTAGGAGGCTGAGGCAGGAGGATCACTCAAGGCCAACCTGAGCTACATAGTAACACCCTATTTCTGAATAAATGAATGAACAATTCAATGTATCAGGAGACATGAAGGCAGCCACCATGCTGCTCAGTAAGGGCATCTGGTGCTCTACGGAACAAGTAATTGGACTCCTCAGGACCCCTGTCTGTCCCTAAAACTCCCCAAAGCCAAGACTATCAAGATGTGGCAATTCATTCATTCAGGTTGCTTTCAATAAAAACTGATCTGTTGTAAAGATGCGCCTTTACGGAAACCCAAGGGAAGATGAGCAATGAGGGTCAGGAAGCACGGGAGCGGGGGTGGCTGTGGATGCCAGGCAGTTCCAAAACGTCATCTGCAGCTCGGTGAATGTACTCGGGGTGACTCAGCCCCTCCCTCTGTGCCTCGTGCTCTGCTCACTACTGCTGGCTCTCACGGCAGCTGCATGGGTGTCTGTGTGCATCACAGGTTCTGCTTACTCAGAACGTGGCTTACTCAGAGCTGGATTAGTCAAATCTTTGATTCATTTACGTTCTCTGCAGCCTTCTCCAGTTTCTCTTGACCCTGCAGGCATTCTATCTTATTCATACATTTGTTCATGAGTTTGAAAAATTAATATTGAACACCTACTCTGTACCCCCCATTCAGCTCATCATTTGTCAGAGCGAGAGAGAGGGAGGGAAAGAGACGGAGGGAAAGTGAGAGACAGAGAGGCAGAGACAGAGACAGAGAGAGACAGAGGGAGGGAGGACAGAGAGAGAGGATGAGAGAGAGAGAGGGAGGTAGGAAGGGTGAGAAAGAGAGGGAGGGAGACAAAGGCAGGAAGGGAGGGAGAGAGACAGAGAGAGAGAAATCAAATAGCTACAAAAAATGCTTCAGAGGTGCCCTGATGGATTTAGCATCATTCGCTGGCCACTAGGAATGAGCCGCCTGCGGAAGCACCAGCTCCAGCCGGTGCTGGTTAATGCCACATAACCCCTCCTCTCCTAAAGCCCAGACAGCCGTTAAATGAAGGATTAGCCTTGGCCAAGGTTAATTAATACATCAGCTGGCCAGCAACCCACAGTTTGACTCTCAGAAGGTTCCGTTAGAAAGAATAAATCACGGAGTAATGGATGTTGTCTAGAATTGGCATGTTTGCCATAGGGGATACACACTCCAGAGGGGTGATCTGAATGTAGAAGGACTTCATACAGAGCAAACTTGTTCATTTGTGCACGGGAGTTCTATTTTTTTGTGGTACCAGGGATCGAACTCAGGACCTTGTGCTTGCCAGGTGGGTGCTTATGCCACTGAGCTATCTCCCCTGCTCTACACAAGAGAGTTCTAGGGCAACTGTTGTTTGTCCATAATTTTTTCCCATTTTATTTGAGCTTTATTAACTGCTATCAACTCTTTTATTTTATGAAAATATAAAACAATTTCATAACAAAATAATAGAATGACAATAGTTAATACACTGTGAATCATTAGCTTCAAGGTAGTTACTGAATGTAAGATGCAGACAGAAAAGATTCCTACAAACAGGTAACAGCGTGCGACTTTCTTTTCAGAAACTAAGGCATTAGTAGTATGAATGAAACAGATTAGCATACGTATTAAAATATTTTTAAAGCCGGGCATGGTGGTGCACCTGTAATCCCAGCACTCAGGAGGCTGAGGCAGGAGGATTATTGTGAGTTCGAGACCAGCATGAGATACAAAGTGAGCTTAAGGTCAGCCTGAACTGCATGGTGAGACCTTGTCTCAAAAAGATAAAAAAAAAAAAAAAAAAATTAAAACAAAAGAATGAATATTTTGGAAAATTATGTGAACTTCTCCCTACTTCCTATTTATCTATCTTCTATTTTGTCCTTTTTCTTTCTTGTCTTTTGTGAGACAAGGTCTCACTATGCAGCTTAGTTCAGGCCGGGCTTGAACTCACTGTGGAGCCCAGGCTGGCCTCGAACTTGCAACAGTCCTCCTGCCTCAGCTTCCTGAGTGCTGGGATTCCAAGCATGTGCCACCATGCCAGGCTTGCATAGATTTGTTTGTTTGTTTGTTTTATTTTTAGTTTCTCACATAAAAAAGACTATGGGACAATTAACTGTGTGTCTGACTTATTTCACATAACGTTATATTCTCAAGGTATATCCCTTTACCTACAAGAACCTTGAGTTTATCTTTATGGCAGAGGAGTACTCCATTGTGTATAAATATCACAGTTTCCTTATCCATTCATCTGTTGATGGACATACGCACTGTTTCCAAGGTCTAGTTATTACAAACTGCTGCTATATATGGGAGAAAATGTATCCCTATAATTTGCTAATTTTAACCCCTTTGGGAAGATACCTAAAAGGATAGCTATATTTAGTTTCTTTCTTTCTTTCATTTTCTCTCTCTCTCTTTTTTTTTTTTTTTTTTTTGGCAGAACCAGGGATTGAACCCAGGCCTTTGCGCTTGCCAGGGAAGTGTTTATTCCATTGAGCCATCTCCCCAGCCCCTTTTGTGTTTGCCAGGCAGACGCTTATGCCACTGCTGTCACCCTGGCCCTACTTTTAGCTTCTTGAGGCATCTCCACACGGATTTCCATGGTGGTAGTGTTAGCTTATATTCCCACCAACAACGTAGAAGAGCCCGCTCCTTATTTTACCTGCATTTGTTATTGTTAGATTTTTAAAAATATTTTATTTTATCTTAAAGAGTGAAAACAGAGCCAGCCAAATAGCTCAGCAGACTAAAGTGCCTACCTCGGCAGGCGCAGGGACCAGGTTTGATCCGCGGTGTGCAGCGCCAGTCCCATCCCCAGGGCGTGCTGAGATGGCGAATGAGACTGGGCATGGCGGTGCACGCTTGCAAGCCCCGCACTTGGGAGGCTGAAAACAGGAAGTCCATTGAGCCCGATCTATGTAGTGAGACCCTGTAGATCCTGCACTAAATACAGAAAAATAAATAAATAAAAATTAAAAAGTAAGAGTAAAACTAAAAACAAAAGCAAGGAACAAAAGCAAAGAAACAGAGAAAGATACAATACATATGGTACAGAATTTCAATACAAAAATTGAAAATTAACAATGGTAACTATAATACATACATAACAATGTAACTATATTACATACTTTTATCTTTTTTGTTGCTCAGATTACCATACATAGGTATGCAAGATTTTTTTTTTTTTTTGTCTTTTTGAGACAGGGTCTCACTATGCAGTTCAGGCTGGCCTTAAGCTCACTTTGTAGCTCAGGCTGGTCTCGAACTCACAACAATCCTCCTGCCTCAGCCTCCCGAGTGCTGGGATTACAGGCATGTGCCACCATGCCCGGCTAGGTATTCAAGATTGATCATATAATTAGTCATTAACTCTTCCTTTCAATAAACCTTGATGTTTTTTCTTGTTCTTTTTACTTTGTATTTTATAAATTATTTTAAAGAGAGCATAATAATAACTGATAAAGACATTAGAAACAGTACGCATTTAGAACAAGATAAGTATTCAACTGTGAATATTGTATTACACACTGTTGTCTTCTCTATAGTTGCTCAGATTACAGACATTAGCTATAGAGTTAGTCAAAGTGAAAAATTTAAATATTAACTACTACTTTCAAAAAACTAATGGAAGCTAGTAGCACAACCAGCCCCACTGTCCCGCATATGCACTAGCATGACATTTACCCTTCTCTTTTTTTTCCTATCTTTTCCCCTTTCCCTCATCTCCATTGTTTCTTCCTTATGTTCACTTTCTTTCCATTGTACTATCTCTGTTATACTTTCCAGATTTTATTTATTCTTTCAAGTTCATATGCTAGGGAGACACTGTTTGCACACGTGGCTCTGATTTATTTCACTTATGAGTACAGCTTCTAGTTGCATCCATTTACCTACAAAGGCCTCCAATTTGTCTTTCTTTACCACTGAGTAATACTCCATTGTATAAAAATACATCTGTTTTGTCCATTCCTCAGTTGATGGGCATTTTGGTTGTTTCCAGGATTTGACTATGACAAATTGCACTGCTATAAACATGGGTGTACCTATATCAATGTGGTATGATATTTTCAGTTCTTCTGGAAAAATACCCAGAAGGGGAACAGTTGGATTGAATGGGACTTTCAAGATTTTTTTTTTGCTCAGATATTTTTATTGATAGCCATTCTTGGTGGGGGTGCAGTGTAAGGTGGTATCTTTTTTTTTTTAATGTATTTGGTAGCCCCTTGGACTCTTAGTGATTCTCCTGTTTTCAGCCTCCCCAACACTGGGATTACTGGCATGTACTACCACACCCAGCCTCAGTGGCTAGCTCATCATTCCTGGGGGTGGGACTGGCATGGCATGTGGTGCTGGATATGAAACCCTCGCCCCTGTGCTTGCCTAAGCAGATGTGTAGTCTGCTGAGCTATTTCGCCGGCCCTGCTCAGACAGTTTTAATTCCCAGTTTTCTAAGGGCTAGCAATGTCAAACATTTTGTTCCTGTATTTGCCATTCGTACTTCTGAGAAGTATCTATTCATTCCAGTTGCCCATCTTTTGATTAGGTCTTTTGTTTGGGGAGTCTAATTTTGGGAGGTTCTTTATATATTCTAGATGTTAGTTCTCTGACAGAGGGATACCTGGAAATTTTTTTTCCCCATTCTTCATTCTGTTGGTTGGGAATTCTAGGCAGGGTTCATGGCAGAGAGCAAAGGGGGTTGAGCAGAGCATCATTTATCACCTAAATGATGGCCAGAGAGAGGGAGGCTTAGGGAAACTGCCGAAGGGCCGCAGCCTGGGATGGGGTAACCCAGAGGTCCTTTTCAGGCAGCCCGTTTCTCAGGGATTCCCTGAGCCCAAGTACATGGGTTTCCACACAGCCCTGGCTCTCGTGCCAGATTGAGTCACTGTGTTTGTTTAGGCAGCTCTCCATGAGGTATTTTAGAAAAGCCATGGCATTTTCCACAAGCCATGCAAAGGCACCACGGCACAACCTAGCATATGACCTTGAGTCCTCCTGCAGGAAGCCACAGATCGCATTTAGGCAGAGGTTGGTCCAAAGGGCAGCACCTTCCACTGCTGATAGTTGGCTGGCAACGACATCAGCAGGGCAGGGCTGGAGGCCGGTTCTGTGCTGTGGCTCTGTCCATGGGGAAGGAGAGCAAGGCTGCAAGCTACAGGTTCTCGGCAGTTCGGATATTCAGGTTTTGGGAACAGGTTGCTGGTATATTTGTTCTATTGTCTGATTGATGATAAAAACACACAGAGAACTAAGCTTCCTCTGGGACCATCTGGCAGCGTGTCCCAGTTCTGACTTGGAGAGAAATGCTTGGGGTGGGGCCAGGGTTCCTTATGGTCATGGTAACGCACACAGACCCTAGTCCTGGTCCTGGAATGCAGAGGCAGGAATCCAGGAGCCACAGGTCCGCGAGGACAGAGAACTGGGTGATCAGAGTTCACTGCAGAGCCCTGAGGTGAGGACAGAAGCGCAAAGGTGTTTTGATATCTGAAGATCTCATTCTAGAGCCCAACAGCTTTCCATCTCCCTAATTGTCCTGTCCATTAGGAACCATTGGTTTTAGCTTTCTCTTGGTCTCACTGTAAAAAGGCCCAGAAAGATGAACTAATCTTTCCTATTTTAATGAACGGTCAAAACAAGCATACAACTCATGGACCAGGTGTAGTGGCATGCACCTGGAATCCCAGCTACTTAGAGGATCACAAGTTCAAAGCTAGCCTGGGCAACTTAGTATTTTTTTTTTTTTCAGACCTCATCTAAGAGCCTGCCAAATAGCTCAGTGGATTAAAGCACCTACAAGCAGGCACAGGGTCCAGGGTTTCAATTCCCGGGCCTGCAGTGCCGGCCCTGACCCAGGGTGTGCTGAGGCAGCAATTGAACCTGGGAGTGATGGCACACACTTGTAATCCTAGCTCTTGGGAGGCTGCAAACAGGTAGATCACTATGAGTCTGATCTGTGTAGTGAGACCCTCACCACCCTGTAGACCCTTCCCTAAAAAAATAAAAAAAGACCTCATCTATAATATAAAACCATAAAGACCTGGAAATATAAACATTCCTTGTTCAACTCCCATACCAAAAGCAAAACAAAAAAAGACTCATGACATGACCTCTCTTATAAATGAAGTTTAGAAGGAATGATCAAGGTCAGAGCTGACAAACAGGCAGGAAATGTCTTTTTTGGTACCAGGAATCAAACTCATGGCCTCACTCTTTGTCATGCAGGTGCTGTGCCCCTGAGAAATGTCTTTCATGTAAGCATCATGTTTACCTGTGTACTGAGACTCCATGTGCTGAACAGTTTCTCACCATATAGTGATGAAATTGATAAAATTGTCCTGTGTTCCCATACTGGTAAACAACATCCATTTCATCCAGTTGGGCAAGTCAAAATCCTCAGCAGCTGTTGATCCCTGCTCCGTATCTAGTCCATCATCAAGTTTTGTTAATATCATCTTCTAATAGCTGGGTGTGGTGGTGCACCTACATAATCTCCACATTCAGGAGGCTGAGGCAGGAGGATCACTGCAGGTTTAAAACCAGCTTGAGGGGCTGGGGAGATGGCTCAGTAGATTAAGCGCTTCCCTGGCAAGCGCAAGGGTCTGAGTTCAATCCCTGGTTCCACCAAAAAAAAAAAAAAAAAAAAAAAATTAAAACCAGCTTGGGCTACATAATTGAGTTCAAGGCCAGCCTAAGCTACATAATGGTACCCTATCTCAACAAAACGAAACAAAGGGTTGGGGATATAGCTTAGGGGCACAGTGCCTGCCTGAAAAATACAAGGTACTGAGTTTGATTCCCAGTACCCCCCCAAAACAAATATCATCTTCTAGGCATTCTAGTATCATGAGTAAAGCACTATCTTCTCATGCCTGGATTTCTGGAACAGTGTGCTCTCTCTCTCTCCCTTATTTTTCTTAATACCTGTCTGCAGTAGCTGATGGTTACATTCTTCATGGGGAGCTGTTTGTGTACATAACACATCATAACTCTTTCGTATTCTCCCTTCCCTGCCCCTCCCTTCCCCTCCCTATTTTCTCTTTTTGACAAGGTCTCATTGCATTGCCCAGTTAGCCTTGAATTTCTGGGCTCTAGTGACCCCACCCCCCACCCCAGCCTTAGCCTCCTTGGCTTGGGACTACAAGTATTTGCCATTGCATCTGGCCTGGGGCAGTTCTGTAATGGTCTGCCCCCGTTTTTTCTCCCTCCACTGTCTTTTTCTCATAGTATCCAGTGATGCTTATTTTTAATTAACAGATTTAATGTTTCATTTTTATTTATTTATTTGAATTTTGAAGTTGTTAAATATCCTTCACATCAGTCTGTCTGGTTCATTTCAGCTCCTTTACCGCCAAGCCCTGGGGCAAGGACTGCTTCAGCTTCTCTGCCTGGTACAAAGGTATCTGCGGCATCGAACTTTAAACTTCACACTGTCTTTGTTCTTCTCTGTCTTGACAGAGTTGGCATCCTTCCGCCTCACCATGAGCAGAAAATCCTTGATTTCCTCAATCTTCCGAGGCATGGCGGAGAGGCGCTCCGAGGGCGCGGACCGGTCCCTGTCTGTTGAAATCGAGGCCATCGGTCATTTCCTGGCGCCACCTGGCTGAGGGGGCCGCGAGCGTCCGCGGAATCGGCTACATCCCCGCTCACCTTGGTATCTCCTCCTCGCAGGGCCTTGCCGTCCATTGCCGCTGCACCGTCTTCCACCTCGGGCATCACTCACTGCCACTTTCTAGATTTAATGTTTTAAACAGAAGTTCTACAAGTTTACAGGAAGCTGGACACTCAGCACAGAATGTTCCTTGCAATCGCCTCGCTGTTCCACTCACAATCTCCCGTATTGTTCAGTTAGTGCCGTTGCTTTTGCTGCCACTGATGAGCCAACACGGATTGTTCTCTTCCTCTTGCTACGTAGTCCCTGCTGGCCTTGACCTCACTGTGTAGCCCAGGCTGACCTCTGGAGCAGAGCACTGGGATTAGAGGCACATGCCACCACACCCAGTTTAAATCTTTACTATCAGCTCAAGTCCATATTTACATTAGGGTTTACTCTTATACAGTTCTGAGGGTTTGGACCAATATATGGTGTCGTGCATTCACCATTACAGTATCATACAAAATAGTTTCGCTGCCTTAAAAAAAAAAAAAGCCACCCTTTGTTTCACTGAGTCATTTCTTGCCAATGGTCTTTTCAAAATGCAGCTCTTCCTGTTCCTCCCTCCCTCAGCCTCACCTTGCTGCACTCTCTAGCTTTCTGTCCCCAGCTATACAGGGTTTTGTTTCACTTCCTCAAGCCGCACTGACTCTGACTCCTCGCCTACTCAAGCTCTTTCTACTTCTTGTGTCTCCTTTCTGTCACCTCCCACCTCACCCCCCCCAACCTGCCCCAGGCCTTGCCCCAGGCCCTGGTAGGCTTCTGCAGCCATTATCAGACGTCCCTCCTTCCTGGACTGGGAGCTGCTCCCTGATAAACCCATATTATTGCATCCTTAGCACCTGGCACACAGTGCCTGTGTAATAAATATGCATTCAATACTTTAAATGATAAATAAATGAACAGAACAAAGCCATGGCTCAGTGTGTGGAGCTTATAAATCATAGTGAAAGGGCGGCTAGAAGAAGAGGGAAAGGAAAGCTGTTGGAAAGAAGTAAAACATTGAGGACTCAGCAGAGGCCTTGACTCCTCAGGCTGTCAGGAGAGAGTGGGTTGGGCACAGTGGCAGCATTTGAGATGTGGAGGCAGAACTGTTCCTCTGGTGACAAAGGTGAGGGAGGGTGCATGGGTGCCCACTGAAGCAGCCCCTAAGCGAAGATTCTGGGTTTAGAGGATCCAGGAGCTCTAACAGTTACATGGGTGCTCCATGGAGTCCGGAAAACCCCTGTCTCCTCCCTTAGGATGAAGAAGGGAGGAGCAAAGATTTTAACAAATGTGAGGCTAAGATGGGTGAAGAATGACAGAGATAACAACAACAACAACAACAAAAAGGCCTGAAGTTGAATACCCAGTCTTCGGTAGGGTACAAGTCTTCAGACCAGCACAAAGGACAAATGGTGTGTGGAAGGAAACTAGATGAAGGCTGCTAGCCTCTCCGATGCGCAAGCCATGGGAAAAAAAATAGCTTTGACTTTAAAAGACTTCAGGGGAAGTGGTAACCTCTGGGGGGGGGGGGAGCCAGGTTTCAGTTCAGACCAGAAGGTGAAGCAAATGATCTCAGTCTAGTGCTGCACTGAACAGAAACCATTTCTAGCTCCCTGTGGCAAGCAGGGAGTGGGGTGTTGATGGGAGCTGGGGGAGCTTGGCCACTCTGAACACAGTGGAAGCCACAAGCCACTGTGATGGTCCTCGTGAAGGGGCAAGATACGCTGAAATGGGGTGCTCCACTGAGATCTGTGAAAAAACCGAGGAAGCAGGAGAATTCATTTACCACTCAACAGAGTATCAGGTGAGGGAGATGGATCAGTGAAATAAAGCACTTCCCTGGCAAGCACAAGGGCCTGAGTTCAATCCCCCAGATTCTGCCAAAAAAAAAAAAAAAAGAAGAAGAAACCAACAGGGTATCCATGGGGCACACAGAGAATGGCTAGTGGAGAACAGAGAAGCTGAAGTTTGGGGATTAGAGTGAGCTGTCTGAAGGTGGCGTCTAGAACGTGAAGGTAGAAGAGGACTTACAAGGACATGGTGACATGTGGCCTGTCTGCTCCTTGATTCATGTTCACCCACTGAACTTGAACTTCTGACTTTTTTTTTTTCCACCTCATCCACTTTGTCTGCCCCAGGAAATCTCTCAGCTTTACACAGTCTTTTGCTACATCCCTAAGAAGCTGTATCTTAGATTTTCTTTTCTGAAAAAAATGCTGGGCATAGTGGTACACACCTATAATCCCAGCACTCAGGAGGCTGGGGCAGGAGGATCTCCATGAGTTCTCAGATCCCCATGAGTTCAAGGCCCGCTTTGGAAATTTAATAAGACCTTGTCTCTAAATAAATATAAAAACCAACACTCTGCTAAGTATGGTGGCACACATCTGTAATCCCAGCACTCTGGAAGGCCGACACAGGAGGATAATAAGCTTGAACCCAGTTTTAGCAATTTAGTGAGATCCTGTCTCAAATTTAAAAAGGCTGAGAATATTGTTTAGTGCAAAGGCCCTAGATTTGTTTCCCAGTACTGCCTCAATAATTAACTAACTAACTAAATAAATATCCTGCATGTGGATCTGATGCTGACCTTGCCCGCCCTACTGGACCCCTTCCTAGCCTCTTCTGTCTCCTAACCTGCCCACCCTTTTCTATGATTACCAATTTTTCTGGCCTTGATTCCACATTTGCCAGACATAGACCATCTGCCAGGCTAGACAAACCCAGCTCGGGAGCCTGAGAGACACCCTGTCCTGATTCTCCCTGGCCCGCCTCCCCACAGCCTCCCAGAATATGGGCCTGACACATCCTGAGTGTTTTCTCCATTTCCCCAAATGACGTCTCTGTCTCTACACCATGACTTCAGTCTCCATCTCTGGCTGCTTGAATTTGGTCCAGACACTTGGCCCATACTCCATGTGCTAATTCTTGCCCCGCCCTTTACATCTCTACTGTTCTAGAAGAGAAGAAGCCTGGGGCAAACGTGCAGGATGAGAACTGACATGGCCGTGACAACCCCCGATTTTAGAGTTTGTCCATACAGGTGGTATTTTATTTCTGAAGGTAATCTTTTGTAATTCCAAAGGGTTTCAGTGAACAAGTTTCGAATTACAGGCACTCGGCCGCCCGTGGGTGGGCCCCGGGGTGGAGACAGCCTTGGCTGATGGGCTCTGGAGGTGCGGGGGATTTAAATCAAATGTTCAGCAGACAGGGGACAGAGCAACAGTGCACAGTTTCTGGGCTCTGAGCCAACACCCTAGACCACAAGGCTATAAGCTCAGTGTGACTGACTATGAAAGCCGTGAATCTATTGTGTTTACTGGTGAAAAGCCTCAAAATAGGCAATTCCCAGCTCATTAGTTTATTTGCTGGTCTGTTGTCTGGAACCCGGAGCAAGTTCTCCTATAGAAACATTACAAATGGTGGCTCTGCCCCAACGCCAGCCCACAAAAGCTTACGGCACCCTAATGTACCTGAACTATTGTACTAATAATACTGACGACCCTGACCACTATTTATAACTGTGTTTCTGTGGGAAAGTGCATTTAAGGCTTTCATGCCAGCAACACGCATTCCTCAGCCCTGCCGGTCCTCTGGACTCTTGACCCTATTCCCACAATGCTGATTCTTATCAGAATGGCTCCATATGTGGTGGAGGGCAGATTAGCTGCTTTCTGTTGCTCTATGATTCAAGCTGGAGTTTCAAGCAATTCGGTGTCCCGGGACAAACTCTACCTCATACCTGCTCTGTGCAGCATAGAACTTCTTATTTGTCCCTGCCTTGCACACACCCTATCATAAGCTGATGGATAAAGTTTGTCACACCAGGGACCTAATTTGTGTGTTTCTGGGACATCAAGGGAAATAACCAGGAGTCTTCATTTCATAAGTGGCTGGAAGACTTCAGGACTAGTACGGTCCCTGAGCCCTGCCAAGGGAGATGCACCCAGGGAGGTTGTTGACAGAGAGTAGACGTCACCCTGGTGTTGTCTGGATGTGCCTCATGTTAGGGTAAACGTGGCTTTTGCAAGAAATATTCACAAATGAAACTGAGCATGGAGGTGCGTGCCCATAAAGCTGGCACTTTGGGGGCTCTGAGGCAGGAGGATCCAAAATTTAAGACCAACCTGGGCAATTTAGCAATGTTAAAAAGATCTGTCTCAAAAAAAAAAAAAAAAAGTATCCCAAACTGTGATACAGATAGTCAAATCCTCTTACTTGGTCAACTGAAAACCAAAAGTTCCCCATTGGATTTTGGAAGCCTAAAAGCAGAACTATCATTTCTTTACTGACTGGAAGTCTTTACTTCTGGCTATGGCAGTTGTGATAATGGGAAATTTTTCCAGGGCATCCAGAATTTTGGTCTCAGTGGTGGGTGTCAGTGACATATGGTGGCCAGAAGTGGTGATGTTTCAGCATCTGACCTGGTGGGAGCTGCAAGAGCTGAGAGTACCTGGGACACCTAGGACGGCAGCAGCTTTGGACAGCAAGCACACAGCCGTTGTTTAGTTTGATTACAGTGCTACAGCTGGGACAACACCGTCCTCCTGATGTGTACTGTTGTGGTGGGACCAGAAATTAAATTGCCTTGTTCTCCTCTAATCAAAAATCAGGTAGATAGGCTGTCTCCTGGGACTTGAATCTTTTCTTTTTCCCTCTTGCAGTCTTGGGGGTACGTTTTAGTTACTTTTCTAGTCACTGAGACAAAAATACTCGACACCCAAAGTTAAAGGGGGAGAGGTTTATTTAGCTCACAGTCTGTAGAGGTTTCAGTCCATCATTAGCTGGCTGCAGTTCAGGGTGGACATGGCAGAGGGGCAACAGTTTATGGCTGTGGCAGAACATAGCAAAAGCAACAAAAGAAAAAAGGGGAGATAAACCCCTTTCTGTCCCTTATATTGTACCCAGTATACCAGGATTAGGGTTGTGCCAATCTAATCAGTGAATTGATCCAGCAGTCCCCCTTTAATCCCAGCACCCTTAATCCAAGCATTGTACACTCTAGATTCAGTCACCTCCAAAAAAGTCCTATGACGCCGGGCGTGGTGGCGCAGGCCTGTAATCCCAGCACTCAGGAGGCTGAGGCAGGAGGAGTGTTGTGAGTTCAAGACCAGCCTGAGCTACAAAGTGAGTTTAAGGCCAGCCAGAACTGCATGGTGAGACCCTGTCTCAAAAAGACAAAAAAAAAAAAAAAAAAAAAAAAAAAGTCCTATGAGGGGCTGGGGAGAGGGCTCAGTGGAATAAGAGCTTCCCTGGCAAGCACAAAGGCCTGAGTTTAATCCCAGTTCTGGCAAAAACAAATAAATAAATAAACAATAAAGTCCTCTGACCACATAGACTTGAAGGGACATTTAGACACAAGCCATGGCTTATGGAAGGTAATTGGATCACGGGGGTGCTGTAGTCAGCCCTCCTTTCTGGCCTCCACTGTTCTTGCTTCCTGTCTGTGGTAAGTGTATTCACCCGTTTTCCATCACCATCCCCTTTTCTGCCTTGAGGCCAGCCGAATAAACCTCTCCTCCTTTAAACTGTGTGTGCTGGGCCAGTCGTATAGCTCAGCATATTAAAACACCTGATTAGGTGACACAGGGACCAGGGACCGTGTGACCCCCTGCATGCCATGCCAGCCCCACCCCTAGGGTGGGTGACTGAGACTGGGTGTGGTGATGCATGCCTATAATCCCAGCTCTTGGGAGGCTGCAAACAGGAGGATCACTAGAGTCCAAGTTGCGTAGTGAGACCCTGTAGACCCTGCACTAAACACATTTTAAAAAATTTAAATTTAAAAATTAAAATTAAAAAATGAATTAATTGCCGGGCATGGTAGCGCAGGTCTGTAATCCCAGCACTTGGGAGGCTGAGGCAGGAGGATTGTTGTGAGTTCGAGACCAGCCTGAGCTACAAAGTGAGCTTAAGGCCAGCCTGAACTGCATAGTGAGACCCTGTCTCAAAAAGACAAAAAAAAAAAAAAAGAATTAATTGTGGGTATCAGATATTTTGTCCCAGTGACAAGGAAATTGACAAGGACGATCATTGCACTATAATTTTGGGATGTGAAACTTAAACAGCATGACCTAGACACTGAAAATCAGGTTGGCACCTGTTGATCCCGGTTCTGTGCCCTGGGACCTCGGGGACTTCTACCACCTAAACCTGTTCTCCACACAGATTCTTTCACTTTCTGTCATCTTCCTAAAACATTTATTTTCTACTCGGATTATCCAGAGCCAGTCTATTTCTGTTGTGCCTGACTGACTGAGAACTCTTAACTAATCCAAATTTTGATGGCAGGAGGTTGATAGATCAGGGCAAATTTGTTATGATTTGTAAAGCAACTCAGAGCATAAATCTCCTTATGATATAGTTACAAAATATCATCCCTACATGCAAAAATCAAAATTCATATCATGGAAATCCAAGGAGCTCAACTTCTGCCTGAGAAGGTCAAGGATGGCTGGAAAGAGGGAGGGTTAACATAAATAGTAGCTGGGTGTAGTGGTTTATGCTATAATATCAGCCACTGGGAGGTCAAGGCAGAAGGATGGCTGAGCCCAATTCAAGACTAGCCTGGGCAACATAGCAAGAGCCTATATCAAGGGCAGGGGATATAGTTCAGCAGCACAGCATCAGTCTGGCAAAAGTGAGATCATGAGTTCGACTCCCAGGACCAAAAAAAAAAAAAAAAAAAAAAAGAAAGAAAAAGAAAAGCAAAGATCCTGTCTCAAAACATAATAATAAATCAAATATAAACATTCCCTTGGGAAGAAGTTACCAATTCCTAGTCCTATGCTGTGCTTGTTCCTCTGATGACAATAAATACAATGGTTGTATTCAGTGGTAACCATGGTTTTGCCTCATTTATTTAGAGAAATAAAAATATTCATTTATATTAACAGAAAGATTTTCAGGCAAGAGGCAAATGGCAATGCCATTCCTTTGTCATCATTTACAAGGACCAAATTAAGAGTTAATGTTAGTTTAAATACAACAACAGAGACAAACGTATCCACGTAATTAAGCCAAACAGTTGGCCAAATAATGTAAGATAGGTTTCAACTCAGCTTGTTGGCATTTCCTGTTTGCTGCTCATTGAGGTGGCTACCCGTGTGTGGGAAAAGGCAGGCCACTCGTTGGTTCGCTGGTGTCAGGGCCATGGCACACCCTCCCACCCCATGTTCTCTGCTGGGCTTTGTCCTCTGGGCAGTCTGGGCCTCAGGCACAGCAGGAGGTGTTTCACAGCCCAGCAGAGCTGAGGTTGTGCCTCCAATCTTCAGGTGACAGCAGTGATGAATTCCAGGGCCTTAGGCAACTTTCTCTGGTTTTACTGGTCTCCCTCCCAGCTGACTTGAGGTGCATGGAGCATGGATAGAAACTAGGAACATTTGCTGGACCTGGTTACACACACCTGCAATCCAGCACTCAAGAGGCTGAGGCAGGAGGATCACTATGTGTTCAAGCCCAACCTGCGCTATGTAGTGAGTTTGAGGCCAGCCTGAACAACATAATGTATGGGCTAGGGAGACAGCTCAGTGGCATAAGCACCTTCCTGAACAACATAATGAGAACCTGTCTCAAAAAAACAAGGGTGTGTTGCGGGTGTGTGTGGGGAACCAACAAGGGGCATTTAAAATGAATGTCACACTACACTTCTGGCTTTTATTGGAGGTCTAGTACCCAACTACATCTTGCTCTTCTGCCCTATTTCTGCCATCATTAGAGCTTGCATCCTCCTTAACCTTTGCTATTTATGATCTGGTTCTCAGAGTTCCAGCAGAACAATGGGACTTAGAGGAAAGTATTTGTAGACAAGGGATGGAGGAGCTCCTCTGTAACAGAAGGGGGACCACCACCATACAATCTGGTGCTCTGGTGCCACGGATGAACCTTCCTATACAGTCCCCTCAGAGCCAGGGAACCTCCACAGGTCTAACTGACCTCCTCCTTTTGTGGTAGGTCTTCGTTTCATTTGGAGAGGGTTCTGCAATAAAGTCAGGCTGTCGTCGAACACACTGTGTAGCTCAGACTGGCCTCGGATTCACAGTGATCCTCCAGCCTCAGCCTCCCTAGTGCTGGGATTTATAGTAGTTTTATCTGCCTCTCCACCTCCTTCATTCCAGTCCCAGGACCTTTTATGTTAAAGAATAAGGAATTCTGTCTCAGAAAAAAAAGCCTACTTCTATGAGTCCTCCACCCATGGTCATCATCTGCTCCAAGAAGGAAAATGAAAGGAAGACCACTGCGCAGACTGCTAAGCGTCAGGCACCTTGGGCCGGGCAGTGCCTCAGTTACGCAGCCAACAGCCTGTTGCGCGCTCTACCAGGACTGCCTTCCGGTCCGACGTGAGAGGGAATCAGGTTTCTTGATCGCTACCCACAGCGCCCCTCCTGGCCAACTCTCACAATTGCGTCAGAAATGGAGATTGTGGTTCTCCACACTTGGTACACAGCCAGCCTCGCTAAAGACGTGGAATTGTTCCTGGATTTCTAAAGGCCTTGCTGTCACAGGACCAAAATTAACCTTCCTAAAAGGGAGGGAAAAGTTTCCCTCGAATATAGAAGTAGATAACACTTTCTAAACCGATTCCTTTAACACAGCAGAGTGGCCCCAGTGCCCCTGAGGAAGAAGCCGGAGACCTGGCTGCAGTAAGCCCTGTTTCCCTATGTAGTTCAGGCTGGCTTTAAACTCACTATGTAGCCCAGGCTGACGTCAAACTTACAGTGATACTCCTGCCTCAGCCTTCCTAGTGCTGAGAGTACAGGTATGACCCCGCCAGACCTGGCTCAACAACCTGATTTAAGAATGGGAATTTTCACACCTGTAATCCTAGCCCTTGGGAGGCTGTAAACAGGAGAATCACTATGAGTCCAATCTAGTAGTGAGACCCTGAACACCCTGTAGGCCCTCCCTAAAATTCAAAAAAAAAAAAAAAAAAAAGAATGGAAATCTAAGCCAATATAAGCATGGTGAAGTTTTTGGAGACACCAGCACCAGGTTTCCAACTTCCTGTCATCATGTACTCAGGCCACTAAGGCCTGCAGTAGCTGAATAGGATCGTGTGAACCCCTCCGAGTGTTCTGATTTTATCATCTTTTATTCATTAGGCAATAAGATGGCCACGGGGGTTCCCTATTTCAAAGCAGCAAGGCATAGAGGAAATAGCTCTACTCTTGGAAATCCTCTGATGGCCGTGACAAAAGTAATGGAACAGCTGGTGTGTGTGGCACCTGGAATAAGCAATCAGTGCAGGCACACCAGCCAGGTGTTAGACAGGGAGACCTTGAGCACAATGACGTGATTTTTTTTTTTTTTTTTTTTTTTTGGCAGAACTGAGGATTGAACCCAGGTCCTTATGCTTACCAGCCAAGCGCTTATTCTACTGAGCTATCTCCCAAGTCCCTGGTGTAGAGACTTTGTCTTTCTCTAAGAGCACGTTGCATCCCACCTCCTGCCATACCTTGAAAGTCAGTCCTGCTAAGTTCAAGCATTAAATATAAGAAGATTCAATTTTTTTTCTTATTTACTTATTTATTTTGTGGCTGGCTCAGATTACGCTGGAGGTGGGGCTGGCACAGCATGTAGTGCCGGGGTGGAATAGCAGTCCCTGTGTACTTGCCTAAGCTTGCCTAAGCAGGCCCTTTAGACAGCTGAGCTATCTCACCAGCCCCTTGATCATTTTTTGGTAACTTAAATTTCTAAATAAATTTTTATTAGTCCCCCTTTGCAGTATATAATGATTACATTCTTCCCTAGGAGTTGGTACATGTACACACAACATCTTAGGAAGATATAAATCTGAAAACACTGGATAAAAATGTAGTGGATGTCTAGCTTGTCCTTAGATAAGGAAAATCCTTGTAATCACTTAGCGGGTAGATACAATGTCAGAGTTCAACTGCATAAAAGAATTGCCTTCCATTTACCAAGGTATTATTAGGAAAATCAATGCCAGTCATTAAGATGAGAAAAGGTGAACGTATCTCAACATTTTTTTTTTTTTTTTTTTTTTTTGCGGAACCAGGGACTGAACTCAGGTCCTTGCACTTGCCAGGGAAGTGCTTATTCTACTGAGCCAGTACTTCAACATGTTTATGGTGTATTTAGGTAAATAGGAAAAAGTCCTAAACAGATAGTTCTCAGTAATACCAAATAGCTATCAATATTAAAAAGTATAATTTTACTAATATTTTTTCTTTCTGTACATTCAAATAACTAGGTAAAAGTTTTGAGCAGACAGTTTGCAATGGATGATACATAAATAGATAGACATATTAAAGAGTGTCATTTTATTAGTATTATTTTCGAAGATGTTAACACTGACTTGAAATAGTTATATCCAGTGCCAGTAAGAATGCAGGGAGGAATGCTTGAACTTCTTTATTTTTTGAGACAGGTTCTGACTAAGTAGCCCAGGCTGGCCTCAAACTTCCAGCAATCCCCCTCCCTCCCCACTGCTGGGATTACAGCCGCATCTCCAATCCTGGCTTGACCAAATTTTTTTGTAAAACAATTTGACCTAATGTATCAGGAGTCTTAAAATGCTTATTCTCTTTGAGCTCATGATTTTATTTTCAAGACTAGCTCCTAAGGAAATATTCCAAACTGTAAGCAGAGTTTTATGCAAAAACATATTTACCATAGTAAAATTAATAACTGAAAACCACCTAAATATTCAATAATTGGAGAAGCTTTAATTTGTGATAAATTCACATGAAATTTATGGCTCTCATATATAGTCATTAAAAATAATTTTGTTGCTTGGTGTGATGGTACACCCCTGTAATCCCAGCACTGGGGAGGCTGAGGCAGGAGGATCTCTCTGTGTTCAGAGCTAGGCTGGGCTACATAGTGAGAGCCTATCTCAAAAAAAAACAAAACAAATGAAGCCAAGAATAGTAGCGCTTTTTTCTACAGCTTTATACTGTAATGGGGGGGCACAAGGAACTGCAGTTCAGATATCTGACAAACTTCTTACATAGTAGATAATTGTACAGTGAATAGCTTTGTGCTTTCATAGCTCTTATCTTGGTGCATGATGGAATTCCTAATCACTACAATTTTCATTAAGACTGAAATAATTCCACAGTTTCATCTGGATTCGGCGGGGTGCTCCCCAAGTGCACCCTGCAGAACAGATGCACCTCCAAGGGCCCTCTTATCTCCTACCTTTGCCTGGAAGCTCTGTCTCTGGAACCCACCTTTTATCTTGTTCTGTTGAGCTTGTGTGACTTCAGAACACATCTAGTCCTCAGGTCCCCCCTCCCCCTTGCCTTGGTGTCTCAGTGGTCTTTCTTCAGACCTGGGAGTTTGACATCTCAACCCAGAGAGAGCCTGGTAGGGATTTCCTGAGGATCTGAGCTTTCCTGGAGCCTTGTCCTAAGTCCCCAGGGTTGTGCTGGTCTCTATATCCCCCACCTCGCGTGGCAGTCCTGAGCAGCCAGGGAAGTGCACACCCCTTTCTGGACCCTTTCTTTCCTGTCTGTCTCCTAGACCAGATGAGAAGGATCTGGCACCCTCCCGTGGCCAGCCGAGGCTCACCGTGTTAGCTGGCCCTGCGTACCAGCTCAGGTCTTGCTGTGGTGTCCCCAGGCACCCTCCAGAGAAAGCTGACAGCAGGTAAAGCCTCAGGGTGAAGCCTGACTTCAGCGTTGGTTCCTTCCAATTCGACGCCTGCAACTTGCGGATGGAGAAAGCCACAGAGACCCTGCTCTGCCTTCCTTTATCTTCCAAAGATCAAAATAGGCAGAGATCTACATTCTTAAAGGGGGAATCTTTTCTGGATTTGCATTTGGCAGAGAAATAATAAGTACTAACCTGACTGAGAGCCAGATGCTGAGCTAAACGCTTTCCATACATTATCACATATAATCTTCACAACAACGCTGCAAGCAGGAACCTATTTTTAATCTTCATCTCACAGAGGAGTTATGTAGATGTCAAGGTGAAATCTAAAGGTCAAGCTCTCCCTGCAAGTTTGTGGTAAGCTTTGGATCCAAAACCAGTGCACCTGAATTAGGACCGCGCCTGCTTCCTGTTCACCAAATCACAGTCTCTGGGAATGTTCCTTCTCAATCCGAGGGAATCAGTCTGCAGTAAGAAAAAGAAAGCAGAACAAAGAGCCAGAGCCAGAGTCCTAACAGGGCTGAGTCCTTAGTCCCAGTTGTTCCTGAGGGCTAGGAAAATCCCATCTTCTGGCTTTTCTCTGAGCCTTCCTAATAAGCTCCCCTCCTGGTCCATTTGCAGGGCAGAAGCCCTACTGAACAGAGCTCAAACAGGGTGCTTGGAAGAAAGCTTAGATATTAACCTAGAGCAGCAGAAGACAAAACACTGATGCCCTGTCTGACCCAAGCTGTGTTACTTGATTGCAAGAATCAGAGGCTCAGTCCAGGGAGATGGCTCAGTAGAATAAGCACTTCCCTGGCAAGTGCAAGGGCCTGAGTTTAATCCCTGGTTCTACCAAAAAAAAAAAAAAAAAAAAAAAAAAAAAAAAAAAAAAAAAAAAAAAATCAGAGGCTCAGCTGGGCATGGTAGTACACCTGTAATCTCAGCTTGGGAAGCTGGGGTGGGAGGATTCCTAATTTGAGGCCATCTTGGGCTACATAGAGAATTTGAGGCCAGCCTGAGCTACTGAGCAAGACAGAGGGAACAGCCACTGCCCTGTTCTCTCAGGCCCTTCCGACCAGTGAGTCAGCACTCGCTCTCCCCCAGAAACCCGGTTCGCCTCACTGAACTGCACCTGGCTCTGAAAACGGCCACTCTAGTTCCTGTGTCCCTACGGCATTTTGACTTCACCATAGCCCCAAAGCGAAACTTCCCTTTGTGTTTCTTATTGTAAATTCTCTCGAGAAGATTTGCCTTCTGCTTGTCTTTTTAAACTGAACTACCTGAGAGGGAGGTTTCTGGGTACAGTTGACAACCACCTCCCTCGGGCCATGTGTCCATTCGCTGTGGTCATGGTCACGCGGCCCACAGCCTCCTGCTCCGAAAGGCGAGCAGCTAGGGATTGTACCAGAAAGGGCCACGGGCGTGGCCCACTTAAACGTAATTTGAACTCTTGCCAGCAAGATAAGTTAAACATGCTGTAAACATGGGCAACCCAGTCCCCAAAGACCCCATCTAATTACCTGAGGCTGGCGCGAGAGCTCACCTTCTGGTGCCTGTGGGCGCACGTGCCACCCTCTACCTCCAAGTGCACCTTCTCCCAGTCCCCAGGCCCCCCGCACCTGCCTTAAACAGTTTGCAGCAAGCTAGACTATCCCGCTCGCTTGGGAGTCTATTAATTTTTTTTCTTCCCTTAACCACACTAAAGACTTTGCTTAGTAAAGCATTTTGAAGATTTAGAAAGCGACTACTCAGTCTGCTTAGGATTTATATCCCAAACAGATGTGCCCAGAAGTCATAGGAATCAAACTGCTGTTCTGTGAGTAGAATAATATATTAACTCGCCTTTTAGGAGCTCCGATTACACAGCTGTACAAATTGCAATGGAGTCTTCATGGCTGAAGATGCTTTTGTCTAAAGCACACCGCTGCTTCAGGGCGGAGGCACAGCAAGCACCCCCGGGGGCCTGTATCTATGTAGAATAGTCCTCATTACTAGAGGAAAAACATCCAAGTGGCCGAGACCTTGTAGCTCTTGACTCACCTTGCGGAATCTTCTGCCCTTCCTGGTAATAACTAGACTGAACATTGTATCATAATGAAAATAAGAAAATCCTAAATAGTAATGTCGTGTTTTTACACCTTTGATCTTTCTCAGCTTCAGTTTCCTCAGCTATTAAATTGGAATACAGGGTGTGAATGCAAAAATATGCTGATTTTTTTTTTTTTTAAATTTTAGGGGAAGGTCTAAAGGGTGTTCAGGATCTCACTACTAGATCGGACTCGGACTCATAGTGATCCACCTGTGTGCAGCCTCCCAGAGCTGGGATCAGCACACTCTGGGGTGGGGCTGGCAAGGCAGGCCTGGGGATTGAAGCTCTGGCTACTTGCTTGCAGGCCCTTTAATCTGCTGAGCTATTTGGCCGGCCCTTAGATTATTTACATTTCAAACAATTCATTACAGTAAAAGATACATTGGGGCTGGGGAGGTAGCTCAGTGGTATAAGTGCCTGCCTAATACAGCCACAAGTTTCCAAGTTGGATCCCCTGTGATGAAATTAAAAAACAAAAAAAAAAGATACACTATCATTAATCTTTTCAAAATACACCCCCTCTCCCCACTTTGAACACACTTGTCCCATCATCCTTGCTACTTTCTGGAGCAGTTCTGGCAGTCCTCTTTTGTGAGGGTTTAGTTGTGCTGTCCTGGCTGGTTCTGTCCTGAATCTGCTCAGAATGTTTACCTTTCGTGGTCTGGTTGACTTGGGGGAAGAGCCAGACCAGTAAGGTGGATGGGGACATGTTGAAATGTTTTCGTGCTACTCCCTTTCCACTGGGTGGTACCCAGGAACAGCATTCGCTGTATTTTGTTTTTCACCCTTTAGTCCCTTTTCCCCCACTGTATTTTTTAATCATACTTCATAAAGATACTCACAAAAGAGGACTTCCAGAACTTCAGAAAGTGACAAGGATGATGGATGTGTGTTAGAAGGGGGAACATTTTGAAGGGGATCAATGACAGTGTATGTTTTACTGTAACTAAAAAAATTATTTATTATTTATTTATTTATTTTTGTGCAACTGGGGATTGAACTCAGGCCCTTGCACTTGCCAGGGAAGCGCTTATTCCACTGAGCCATCTCCCCGGTCTTAAAACAAATTTAGACACTCACCATATACCAATCTTGTGCTCTGTGTCAGTACTTGTGGGGTTGTTGGAGGAACCAGGAGGCAATGCTGGCAAGAAGCCTGACCAGCTCTCCAATGTAATAAGTTGACAGTTACTGTAATTGTTATTAAATGTGGGAGCAAGGTGAAACAGGGTCTTGCTATGTGGTTCAGGCTGGCTTTGAACTCAGCAATCTTCCTGCCTCAGCCTCCCAAGGGCTGGGATTACACCAGTGTGCCACCACACCCAGCAACTGTTACTAAATTTCATTTCTCTTTACTATTTTTCAAGTTTTTTCAGCATAGTTACTCTTCTTGGCTGAAAAACAATGTATGGGTGGTATGGTGGTAATTATAGCCCCATTTTATAATGGAAGAGATAGAAAAAGAAATATTATTTACCAGAGGTGAGACATTTTCCTAGGGCCACACAGATAATCATGCACATCTCTGACATCTAGGACATCTCTGACATCTAGGAACATTGAGTGTTCCTTCTGCACAAAGCTTGAATTTTGAGGCAAGGATGTTAGCAAAAAGAGAAGCTGAGTAGTACGCTGACGGAAAAACCCTTCACAACTTTCATTGCAAATTTGTCACTCAACTAGAAATATCATGTGGACATCTATTTCTGGCAGCCTGGAAAGCTAAAGGGCCCATTAGTCGTGATATGATGAGCTCCTGGTTTGAATCACAACTAAAGTACGTTTTAAAGTGCTTTTGGAGTCTCATGAAGACTCAAAAAAAAAAAAAAAAATGAGCTCAGCAAGAACAGGAAGCAATGCTCGAGCAGAGCTGTGATGGGAGAGGCCAGCGTGGGCCTGGACCACGGAGACTGTGCTGCCAGGTCTGCTTTGCAGTGTGGGGGTCACACCTGTGAGACCCCAGAAGGTTCTCGGGGGGAGCCCTCATCTGCAGTGTCTCAGCGCTCCCCACTGAATCAAGTGCAAGCACTCTCGGAGGAAAGCAGTCTTTGGTGTGGGTCCTTGGGATTACCACAAACTAAGTAAGAAATGAATTTGAAATTAAAAAAATCTAACACATAAGCATCATGAGCTATGATACATAAAACAACAAACAATAAATTTGTATCTATGAGAGTGAAGAAGCCGGGCGTGGTGGCGCATGCCTGTAATCCCAGCACTAGGGAGGCTGAGGCAGGAGGATTGTTGTGAGTTCGAGACCAGCCTGAGCTACAAAGTGAGCTTAAGGCCAGCCTGAACTGCACAGTGAGACCTTGTCTCAAAAAAGACAAAAAAAAAAAAAAAAAAAAA
>PVKA01004788.1:50852-96013 GCA_004027165.1 Ctenomys sociabilis | reverse complement strand
TTTTCTTTTTTTTTTTTTTTTTGTCTTTTTTGAGACAGGGTCTCACTGTGCAGTTCAGGCTGGCCTTAAGCTCACTTTGTAGCTCAGGCTGGTCTCGAACTCACAACAATCCTCCTGCCTCAGCCTCCCTAGTGCTGGGATTACAGGCATGCGCCACCATGCCCGGCTAAGATTTTCATAAAAAGCAAAAGATCATTTTCCTGGTAGGCCCAGAAGAGGAAGCATCCTATCCTCTCTGTAGCTGGGAATCTACAACTGCATTTCCTGCTATCTCCTTATTTGGTCACTCCTTAGCTATCCATTTACAGAATGTGGACTAGAAAAGAAGATAAGAGCCAGCTGCCAAAGAGCAAGGTTATTTTCCAAAATGAATTATTAATATTGTAAGAAATTGGTAACCTATTTCAATCCATTCTTAAGTAACACAGCAAACGAAAGATATTTTACGGAATGAGTCTCTGGAGAAGATCTGCCAAGACAGGTGAATGCCCAGGGCAACCAGAGGAGCAGGAAAAGAACTCTTCTAGATTTCTTAATGAAAACCACATCCACCAGATGTTTTATCAGTCCTCGATTCAGGAATTGGCCTACAATAATTTTAATTCAACCAATTTTGAATTAGAAAATTTAAGATGAGTAGAGTTCAAAAATCAAAGTAATAAGGGCTGGGAGATGGCTCAGAGGAGTAATCGCTTCCCTAGCAAGCATAAGGGCCTGAGTTCAATCCCCGATTTGGCAAAATAAATAAATAAATAAAGCACTCATTTAAACCATGTACAGCATACAACAAAGCAGAACAAGCTGTTCTTGGCAGCAGATTATAATTAGAGACCTAAAAGCCTGGGTTGTGAACATCCTGAGTTCAAATCCCAGCACTGCCACTTACTACCTCACTTTTAGCACACTTTCCCAGTGTGCCTCAATCCTATCATCTATGAAATGTGTCAGTAACAGTACTTGCTTAATAGTGTTGGTAAGGGTTGAGAAAAGTAACACATTTTAATTTTTAGAACATTTCCTGGTACTTAGTAAGAACACATTGGTTTTTGTTTCTTTTTAATCTTATTTAAGATATTAACTTCAAGATATATAACAAAGGAAGCCCCTTGGTTAAAATTGCTAAGTGTTGAAAAATTATGAAATATGCAATTTTAAAATCTGGGTAACAACCAATAAATTTTATTTTCCATTTCATACCTTAGAACATATTAAATAATGCTACAACCAGTTTGCTTTAATAAGTAAATATTAATCATAATTTAACAAACACACACTTTTTCTGACCTTAGCTTCAAAATGAATCATAACTGTACGGCACATTTGTAAGGGATTTTTCATAGAACTAACAAACATCAGGTACAAATAATCTTAACAATAATTGATAAGAAACTGTTCTCATCAACCTTTATCCTCCCAAATGTAGTCCATATCCATGGAAGGTTTAACAAACTTCTTTTTTTACAATACTGCGTAATAAAATGAAACTGTTTTGAAATATAAGAAAAACATAAGTATGTATAAAGTGCTGAAGAATAACCAAAGCTCTTATTTTCAACAACCAAAATAGGAAAATAAAAACTATGAAGAAATGGAAAAGAGAAGTCAAAAATCATAGAATGTTATATCAGGAAAACTTTGAGCTGTTCGTTTAAAATGATAAGTATGTACATGATATGGCTACCACTTTATTATTTTGTCAGATAAACTTCGGTACGATTTTTTAAATCTAAATTTAAAACTGCAGGGGTTTGGCCCAATAGCTCACTTGTTTAAGTACCTGCTTAAGAAAACCACTCAGTCTCAAGATGCTGTGGTTGGATCCCCAGATCCTCATGCCTTATCAGACCTGCCCTTCAGGCATCCCGAGCCAGGTCAAAAAAAAAATCCATATCTAAATCTAAAACTGCAGACAAAAATCCTGTATTAAATATGTTTTATTAACAAAAAAAAAAAAAGGCTTAGCTGGGCCTGGTGGCGCATGCCTGTAATATCAGCACTTGGGAGGCTGAGGCAGGAGGATTGTTGTGAGTTTGAGACCAGCCTGAGCTACAAAGTAAGCTTAAGGCCAGCCTGAACTGCATAGTGAGACCCTGTCTCAAAAAGACAAAAAAAAAAAAAAAAAACTTGGAGCTAGGGAGATGGCTCAGTAGAGTAAGTGCTTGCCTGGCAAGCTAAGTTTAATCCATGGTTACAAAAAAAATTTAAAAATTTTAAAAAAGCTTTATTCAATTAACGTCCTTGAAAAGAATGTCATTTTGACACTGTTCATACATACCACTTCTTGTTTTGAGGTTTGCACAGATCTATAATCCCAGCAGTCCTTGCCCCTTTTCTTTTAATCTTTTATGTATTTGTTTACTTGGTACAGGGCTTCACTACACAGCTGAGACTCGTGGTGATCCTATCTCAACCTCCTCAGTGCTGGAATTACAGGTGTGCACCACCACACTTGGTTTTGGTGTGGCTAGCATTGCATGAAGTACCAGGGGTCAAACCCAGGTCCTTGGGCTTGCCAGGCAGGCACTCATGCCACAGAACTATCTCCCAAGTAGCCCCCAGCCCCTTTTAAAGACAAGACGAGTGTCTAAATTCCTCAGACTGTGCTCAAACTTAGATTCTACTGCTTCACTCTCCCAAGAGCCCTGGGATTAGTCAAATACTACCATGTTCAGCTCACAGATTTCTTTTTTTAAAGTTTACGGTTATATTCATTTAGGCCAAAATTTATATAACTATTATATATACCTTTGTATGTGTAGATTTAGCTTTATGCTTCTTAACAACATTATGGATGCAGATTATATAAAATGCAAGATTAAGTATCTTTAAAGAACAAAATATGACAATTACATAAAACTTTATATATTAATATTTACTTAAATGTAAACTGTATAAAATAGATTTCCAAACTATAAACTCAAGCGTATATCCTGATTAATAATCTAAATCACCTACTTCAGTTATGCAAATCTCGTTACTCATGACTACAAATACATCAAAGCAACAAGGATACAATGCAATTATTTCAGGAACATTATAGAAATACTGGCTTGCATGAAAAACGCAAGGTCTTGCATGAAAAAACTTTAAATATATAAATTATGTCACTTCTCAAATTATATAGGATTATGTAAAAATATTTTTGTTCAGATACTGAAAGGTACATGCTTACAATAATATAAATAAATAATTCTGATGGGATTTTAAAATGTATAATAGTAGCCAGACTCATAATAGGTAATTCCAAACAGCTCCCTGAATACTTGCATTGACTACATTAGATTACAAACTAGCAAATGTATAGCAATAAAAATTAAAATTTAATAAAAATAATTTTAAAGAGCTGCATTTTAGTACTGAAGTACTAAAATTATTAAAATTCAAATGAGTCTTGTAAATCCGTTATGCTACAAAGAAGGTTATGTCCTTAACTCCACTTGTGATCAATTTAAATTCAAAAGCACTTTCATTAAGTATGAACTCATAATTTGATGTCTCAAATACCATACTTTGTGCTCAACATAAGAAAGAAAACATGTGAATTTGAAATGTAACACAAAAGGGAGAAAACCTTCACAATGAGTAAAGTAATAACATCTGCTATTAATTTAAACTAATTATAAAACTTTATTTACATGTATTGGGAAAAAAATTCAAAAGTGCCTTTAAAGGTGAAATTACTGCTACATTATTTGTGAGCCATCCTCAAATCCAATGAAATATGAAGCTCTGCTACAAAGAAAATAAATCTACTCTTCCCCACGCATTTACGTTTTCAGCTTTAGTATTTTTTAAAACCATCTGGCATCAATGCCTCTCTAGTTCACCAAACTAATTCGTTCAAATATAAAACTAGGGCTACATGCATTTTGAGGAAACTGAAGAACAGCATGTATGTATAATAATGTCTCAAGTATGAATGTGTATGCTTTTTACTTGAACTGTACCTTTAAAACATTTTTAAAGATATTAAAGACTTTTTATTTTTATTTTTATTTTTTTTTTTTTTTGTCTTTTTTGAGACAGGGTCTCATTGTGCAGTTCAGGCTGGCCTTGAGCTCACTTTGTAGCTCAGGCTGGTCTCGAACTGACAACAATCCTCCTGCCTCAGCCTCCCGAGTGCTGGGATTACAGGCATGCGCCACCACGCCCGGCAAGACTTTTTAAAATACAGGAATGACTCAAAAAAATCTGTATGGGTTGTAGCTTTCATCAACCAACTAGTTATCCGTGTCCTACTTGATTTTTTTTTTCCACTTCTCAAAGCATGTAAAGAGGTATACCAACCAAAAATTTCCTGATAAAGGAAATAATGGTCATTTTTAAAACAAAAGGATTGAAGTTACCTATTTTACTGTCTAAAATTAGTCTTCCTAACCTTATAAAAATGCTTAGAGGAAGGAAAGAAGAAACATTCATGAAAACCCTTTCTTTTACGTCCTGCTACATTGTCACTGACAACACATTTCTTTTGCTTAAAATCAGGAACAATCAAAATTGTTACTTTAGAAATTGAAAGCAATCTACAGATACATTAATGGCAGTACCCTTTGTTAGTAACAATTTTGTTGATCATCACTAGCAGTTTAAAATCAAATTACTTTTTCAGAACAATTGTCCAGAAATGTAATTCACGTAGTACTATATAACAAGTTAAAGCTTTCAGACAAAGACTGAGACACAATGGCCAACAGCAACAAACGTAAAAGTGCCTTTATTTATGTAGACACACACACACACACACACACACACACACACACACACACACACACACACACACACACACACACACACACACAGAGTCACTACTCCTGGGGAGAAGCTGTTTTAGCCTCCCTAACAGTAAGTCCCCACCTTGTGGTTTTCCTTTTTTCTCCTCATATATTAACCTCCAAAATAATTGCTGCTTCTTTCAAGTTACTCAGACCCCACACCACAAATTCCTTATCAGCCTTTCTTACATTTTTCTCTTAAAGATCAGCTCTCATCTTCGAGCGCTGTGCTGGTTGACAGGAACGCGCGGCGGAATGCCTGCTCCAGCCAGCCTCTTCCCCAGCATTCCCCAGGTACCTGTCGCATTCCTGTCTCCTGATTTACCTGCCTAGGTCCCCCACGGATGCCTTTCCGAGGTTATATCCCTCACTGAGCAAGCTAAGGAAAGCAAAGGAATCGTTCTTGCGTCGGGTTTTGGTCTTTCTTCACTGCTACCCGCGGAGGGGACAAGAGGGGGAGGCGTGCTGAAACAAAGAATTTCAAGTCCCTTTAGTCGGAACTTTGGGTAAATGCCCGGGAAAGCGCGTCCGAGGCCTCCGCGGCCCCTGGAGCCCCCGCGGCCCTCCAGCCCGCCCGAGGCCCCCTGGGCCCGACGCGGCAACTCCGCGGCAGCACCCTACCGCCTAGTCCGTCCGCAGCATTCCCGTCCGCCTGGAGAACGTCTCATCCAGCCTAGTTCCCCAAGTCTCAACTCCGAGCCTCCGGGGGGGAGGGGGGTGCAGCCGTGCCGCAGGGCGTCCCTGGGCTCCGTCCCCAGGTTGGCGCTCGGCTCCCGCAGGACCCTCTGACTGCGGGGGGCTACAACCGGGAGACGGCCCCGGCCCCCTCCCTCGCACCCCAGCATCGCCGGGGTGCTCTGCTGCAGCGTTCTCTCTCGAGGACCCGTCTTCACTGCCTGCCTTCACTGAGTAGTTCTCAGCTGTCGGGGTCCTCTTCTGCAGGGGACCGAGACGCCCCTCCGGAGCCTTCCGACTCCGGGTCCTGCAGGCTGCGGGGCCCCGAGAGCGTGACCGGGCTCCACAGACACCCCGGCGCCCACAGGCCCCGGCTCCCACCCACAGGCGCGGCCCCGCAGACTCGATCGGTCTCTGCCGGGGGCCTCCTCCACTCCCCGAGCCTCGCAGCCTTGGACCAGCCCTCGCACAGCGCCCATCCCAGCCCCGGCGTCCAAACCGCTACTTACGGGGGCCGCCGCGCCTCTCAGCGCCCCGCCGCCGCCATCTTGCATCTCAAACCCGCTGCACTTTTCAGGGAGTCAACTCTGACCTATGAACTCTACACCCGGAACCAATTGGCTGGGCCTCTGAGCTCCGCGGCCGTGGGACCCCGCTCAGGGGGCAAGCACAGGCACACTCCTAGGAGACTGACAGGGGACCCAGAGGGGGCGGGAGAGCCGGCGAGGGCGCCTTTGCGCGCCCCCGCCCCGCGCACCGCCCATTCGCACACCAACCCGGCGGCTAAGGGATCAGACCCAGGCGCAACCCAGCGGGGGCGCTTCGGAAGGTGGGCAGGGGCCCCGCCCTCTGTCAGCGGAATCCCCGCCCCGACTGCAGAAGCCCCGCCTCGCGCGCAGCGGCCCGCCCCTGCCGGCATTCACTCCGCCCGCAAACGGCAGAACCTCGATGCGCTTTCCGGTCAGGCCCAAAGACTCCGCCCTCCAAGAGAGCCCCCTGGCATCCTAAACCACGGCCGGGACCCCGTCAGTCAGGCCCCGCCCACAAGGGGGCCCGCCCATGAGGAGGCCCCGCCCTGGACGACCTCAAGCCCCGCCCAAGCCCCCCTCCCCCGAGGACCCCCGAGCGTCGGGTCCTCTTGGAAAGCGTGGCTCCTCAGAGACGGAGAAGCTCGCTCTCTTTAGCCCTGCTACCACCTGGGCCTCTGGACCTGCTGCCTCCATGGTTGCGGCCCGCAACCGGCCGCCGCGGCTAGCCCTGCGCGGCCCTCCGCCTCCTAGTCAGCGAGAGGACCCGCGGGGCGGAGAGGAACGCGCGCCCCTCGCCAGCTCGGGCCGCTATGCCGGCGGCGCCTCCACAGCTACACGGAGCCTGGGCCGCGGTCGTTTACGGCGGCCGCAAGCTTGGTCGTCCCGCAGAGGCAAGACCCGCCCGGGCTGGGGGAGTCCGTCCGCGGCCCCACGCGCGCAGGCTGCGAAGTGATGTTCTGCTGCCTGGGCGCGACGAGAGCGCGGTGCTACGCGGAGCACTAATCTCAACGAGTTGATGAGGTTTTCACGCTGTGAGTACTCGGCACCTGGCGAGACGACTGCCAAGAGAAGCCACCCCAAGTTTCAGTCCGCATCGGGAAGGGGCTGTGCCCACTGGCCACTGCGAGCTCTGCTTGGGACGCGTTTTTTGATAGCAAACCATTCCAATACACAATCCCCCCCCCACACCGCTCCCCCGTTGTCTCGCTTGCTCTCTTTGTTTTTCAATTCAACCACGTTGGATGCCAAGCACTGTGGGAAATGTAAAGCAGAGTTACATATAGTCCTTCCTTGGTATCCAAGGAAGATTCTTCTAGGACACTTAGGGAACACCGGTCAAAGCCCGAGGAGGTTCTGATGCTTAAGTGATCTCCTCTCACCTTTCACTTTGATACATATTTATTCCCCTTTGTTGTCACTAGACATGAACTCCTGTCAAGCAGTTGTGAATGGAAAATGTTGTGGGGTACATTCGAACTGAATTTCGTATAATCGGCACCCATTCTCCCATCTACTTGAAGTTAAGGCTAGGTTATTTATAATGCCCCATACAGTGCAAATACAATATAAATTGTTACACTACATTGTTTCGGGAATAATGACAAGGAAAACATTGAAGCACATATCCACAATTGCTTGAATCAAGGATATAGAGTCCAAGGGCCCAGAAGGCCCCTGTATTCCTGGCCTCCAGGAGTTCATGTCTAGTGACAGAACAAAACAGAGGGAGATAAATATGTGTCAAAGTGAAAGATGAGACGAGATCAAGGATGGATGGACCCTTCAGGGATGTGGGCCCATGGTAAAGACAACTTTACATTTCTCTCTTTCCCTGTCTCCTTCCCCTCCCTCTCTCTCTTTGCCCCCCCTGCCTTCTCCCCTCCTGCCCTCCTCATCTTTAGCATCTGTTCATGGTCTCCTTCTCACTAGAAGCTGTCTGCTTGGTTCCTGGCAATACCAGAAGCCCGAAGTCCTCCCAATGTAGGCTTAGCCCACAGGGCAAGTTTGTCCAGGAAAACAATTTCAGTGCACAGTGGAAAACAGTGTCCTTGGCTGAATTGCTGCCAATCACTTGGTATCCCTGTGCAAAGCCAGACTTAGCACCACTTGAAAAAAAACAGCTGCAGACTCGAAGCAATATGCATATATGTTTAGCATAGCAGATTGTGCCAGCCCACATAAATCTGTTTAGAGATCATGCTCACAGACTAACTTGTTCTTATTAAGATAAACTCATTTATAAAAATTGTAAATAAGGCTGATTTTAGCAGCTGCATAGCTCCAGAAGTTTTACCCATAGATTGGCAAAGTGAAAAGAGTCTGCATTATTTTTAATGCATATGTTTTCCAGTTTGTCATACACAGCCCAGTATGGCAAAACTTAGTACTGTTAGAGATAAGTTGTTAGAGGGTGGGGGAGATGTTTCGGTAAAATAAGTGCTTGTCTGGCAAGCTCAAGGGCCTGAGTTCAATCTCCAGTTCTTCAAATAAATAGAGATAAGTTGTTCAGCAGGTTTTCAAAAGCATGGCACTTCAGAGCCTCTTTCACCTTTGGAACTGCAATATATATATATATATATATATATATATATATATATATATATATATATTGAACGCTTCCCTGGCAAGCACAAGGGCCTGAATTCAATCACCAGTTCTGCCAAAAAAGAAAAGGAAAAGAAGTTCTAAGTGGCAGTATCATCTGAAGAAGTCTTCCAAAGGCACTTTTTTTGTAGTAGTTTTATTTTGTTATTATTTTTCCTTTTTCTTCCTTTTGTGACAAAATCTCTTTTTAAAATATATGATGAAACAGATCAGCTAAAAAGACATGAAACTAGGACATTTTGAACTTTAAAAATGGTTTGACAAACTTGAAAATTCAACCCTAGTGAAGAGCTCTAATTTTTCTCTAATGGCTACTTCAGAAGGTGAACAAAAATGTTTGTGTTAAGAGTTACTTCATCCCTGGCAAGTGCAAGGGCCTGAGTTCAATCCCCGGTTCCACCAAATAAATTAGTTAATTAATTAATTAAAATAAAAATAAATTCAATTTAAAAAAAAGCTACTTCAGCCTGAGCAAACTTTCAATTTCTGGTTTAGTCCTTTCCTATTCATCTTAGTGCTTACTCTGTGGAAAAAAAAATGTTATTGATATAACAACAGTAAAAAACATTCAATATTTTTGGTTCTTATAAAATGCTCCTATCCCCTCCCCAAGAAATGCTCCTATCCTTTACCTCTCCTCTTCCTATATCTAGCATAGGATTGTATAACAAGAAAAATACAGAGGAAAAAACTAATTTCCTAGCGTAGATTCAAGGAGTAATGTTATGATGACTATATTTTAACCATGGAGCCACCTGAGTTCACTCATTGATGTATAACTCTGGGTTTTTATTGTTGTTGTTTGTTTGTTTTGTTTTTATATGTTCAGTACAGGTTCTCACTACACTTGGACTCATAATCTCCTGTTTTCAGCCTCCCTAGTGCTGAGATTACAGGTATGAGCCACCCTATGCCTGGTCTTGGTCTTGGTGGCTGGTTCAGCATGCCTGGGGTCGGGGCCAGCACAGCATGTGGTGCTGGGAATCAAACCCCAGTCCCTGTGCTTGCCAAAAAGTTTAGTGAGTGTGTCAACACTGCAGGAAGGATCAAGCTTATGGCCTCAAGCATACTAAGCAAATATGCTATTGAGCGATATGCCCAGTCCTCTCTTAAACTTTGAAACAGGGGGCTGGGGAGATAGCTCAGTAGAATAAATGCTTGCCTGGCAAACACAAGGGCCTGAGTTCAATCCCTAGTTCTGAAAACAAACAAACAAACAAACAAACAAACTTTAAAACAAGGTTTCAGTAATTAGCCCAGGTTGAGCTCACACTGATCTTCCTGTCTCAGCCTCCCAAGTAGCTGGCATTATAGGTGAGCACTAATATGCCAGACTGCAGCAGTATCTCCTTTTTGATCTAAAAATCTTCTAAAAATAAATAGGGGCAGGGAAATGGCTCAGTAGAATAAGTGCTTGCCTGGCAGATGTAAGGGCCTGAGTTCAGTCCCCAGTTCTGCAAAATAAATAAATAAATAAATAAAATCTTAAGGAACTTTGCAGTTGGAAGGTGATACTAGAATGAAAAAATTTAATGATTTACTGTGTTGAAAAGTTTTAGCAGAGAAGTCTAAGTAGCAGTGTTTAAATTTTAATGTACATGAAAATTTGTGAAGAACTTTGTTTAAAAATGGAGCTGGCGAGATAGCTCAATGGACTAATCACAGGCAAGCACAGGGATCAGGGCTCTATCCCCAGCACTACATGCCATGCAGGCTCTGCCTCTGGGCCCACAGAGCCAGCCACCCAGACCAGGCATGGTGGTGCATGCCTATAATCCCAGCACTAGGGAGGCTGAAAAGGGAGGATCACTATGAGTCTGCACCAAATACATTAAAAAAAAAAAGATTTTTGGAACCCAATCCCAAGAAATAAAGTAGAATTCATGGGGCCCTAGGTAAGATCACAAATTTGTACTTAGCCAATAACCTTTTTGTAAGTGAGGTGCAGACCCCACTTTTGGGAAATACTGATCTAAATAAATGCTTATAATTAAGGAAAACTTAGTAAGACAATCACTAGTACCAAAGTCAAATTTTTGTTTCAAGTCCCTGATCCTCTCTCACTTGCTAACTTGTATCAAGCAGTTGTTGTTCTGTAACAAAGTTGACAAAACCTAGGGTTAGAAGACTAAACAAGCCGGGCGTGGTGGCGCATGCTTGTAATCCCAGCACTCGGGAGGCTGAGGCAGGAGGATTGTTGTAAGTTCGAGACCAGCCTGAGCTTAAAGCCAGCCTGAACTGCATAGCGAGACCCTGTCTCAAAAAAGACAAAAAAAAAAAAAAAAAAAAAAAGAAGACTAAACAATTCCTTAACTGCAGTCTGTGCATGAGTCAGCTGGAGGGTTCTGCTGAACTGGACCAGGTTTGGCTGATCTGGGCGGATGTGCTCAGAGGTCTGTGGTCAGCAGGTGGGTGGTCTAGGGCTGCAGTTCAAGATACCTGTGTTCATATTCAGAGTGGCTGGCTCATCCACAGTGGCACAGCTCCAGAGGTTGACGGGCTGTTCACATGGATGCCTGCCTGCGGGTCTCTTATCTTCCAGGGGAATATCACAGACTCATTCCCATGTAAACACAGGATTCCAAGAAGCTTCATGCAGCCTTGAAGACATCTTGCTTGGAGCCTAGGCTCAAGCTGGCACATTGTCATTTCAGTCACAGTTGACTGGGCCAAGCCAGTCTGGAACATGACCCAGCTTCCACTTCTTGACGAGAGAATCTGCAAAATCACAGTGCAAAGAATAAAGGTACAGTTGTGACATTCCTGTCATCAGTTTACTGTACTATATGACTGTTATGGTTTGAATCAGAAATGTTCACCAGGGCCAGCCAGATAGTTCAGTGAACTAAAGAGCCTGCTTAGGCAGAGCACAGGGACCTGAGTTTGATCCCAGGCACCACAAGCCATGCTGGCCCTGACTCTAGGACACACTGAGATGGCATGGTGGTGTGTGCCTATAATCCCTGCACTTGGGAGGCTGAGGCAGGAAGATTTCCATGAGTTCAAGGCCAGCCTAGGCTACATTGCAAGTTCAAGGTCAGCCTGAACTACATTGCAAGACTCTATCTCAAACAAAACAAAATGTTCCCCAGAATGTTCACATGGTCAGAGGTGGGCTTCTAGAAAATGATCAGGTCATGGGGCACTCACCTTACAGCAGATTAATCAACTCATAGGTGTAGAGCTGAATGCGTTGTTGTGGCTGGAGGAGTAGGTCACAAGAGCTGGGCTGGAGGCTGATCTTTCTTTCTTGGTCTCTTGCTCTTTCACTGCTTCCTGGCCACCATCTGGCACTCCTTTCCACCCTGATAATTCTGCTTTGGAGCCACTAAGTGTGGACACAAACCTCTGAAAGTAGGAGCCAAATCCAACCTTTTCTTCTTTAATCTGTGTGTCAGGCCTGTTGCTCGGCAATGGAGCGCTAATACCAGGACCAGGAGCAATTTTCTTGACCTGTCTATGTCTTGTTTCACTCGTGCATAAAATGAAAGTGGGGCTGGGAGATGGCCCAGTAGAATAAGCGCTTCCCTGTCAAGTGCAAAGGTCTGAGTTAAATCCCCAGTTTTGCCAAAAAAAAAAAAGAAAGTGGTGTTACTGTGTTACAGTCCTATGTCAAAAGGTTGATAGTGGATGCAGAAGGTCAGGCTCTTTCTGATTTCTCAGAAGCTGTTAGCCATGCTGATGCTAATGATGTCTTCTAGAACCTCCCAGCCTGAGAAAGAGGCTTATGAATTTGTATAGGCAATGTACAAGGCTGAGTTTTTGTGACCCCGTGGGGAAGAATGTTGTCTCTGATTCCCTTACTCTAGATTTCATGAGTTCCACCTAACATTTCTGGGTGTGGGGTATGGAAACCAACCAAACTAGTCAAAGCCCCTGTTTATGACACATGCCTGCTCTGTCTTCTCCTCTGACTCCTTTTAAAACTTCTCTAGAATACAGTCTAGCTCTTTCTGTCAGCTGGCCAAGATGCTGAAAGGGAAGAAGGCCAAGGGCAAGCAAGAAGGTGGCCCCGCCCCTGCTGCTGTGAAGAAGCAGGAGGCCAAGAAGGTGGTAAATCCCCGGTTTGAGAAGAGACCAAAGAATTTTGGCATTGGACAGGACATCTAGCCCAAGAGAGACCTCATTTGCTTTGTCAATTGGCCCCATTATATCCAGCTGCAGCAACAGATAGCCATTCTGTATGAGTGACTGAAGATGCCCACTGTGATTAACCAGTTCACCCAGGCCTTGAACCAAACAGCTACCCGCTGCTTAAGCTTGCCCACAAGTACAGACCAGAGATCAAGAAAGAAAAGAAGCAGAGGCTGTTGGCCCAGGCAGAGAAGAATGCTGCTGGCAAAGGGGATATCCCCACTAAGAGATCACTGGTCCTCAGAGCAGGTGTCAACACTGTCACCACTCTGGTAGAGAACAAGAAGGCTCAACTCATAGTGATTGCACATGATGTGGTCCCCATCAAGCTGGTCATGTTCCTGCCTGCCCTGGGTTGCAAGATGGGGGTTTCTTATTGCATTATCAAGGGGAAGGCCAGGCTGGGGTGTCTTGTCCACAGGAAGACCTGTACCACTGTCACCTTCACGCAAGTCAACTTGGAAGACAAAGGCATGCTGGCTAAGCTAATGGAGACCATCAGGACCAACTACAATGACAGATACAATGAGATCCACTGTCACTGGGGAGGCAATGTTCTGATTCCAAAATCTGTGGCTCATATTGCCAAGCTGGAGAAAGCAAAGGCTAAAGAGCTTGCCACTAAACTCAAGAATGTACTCTTGAGTTTTCTGTACATAAAACAATAAATTGTCCTTAATCTAGTGTAAAAAAAAAAAAAATAGAATACAGTCCAATCAAGTGGCCTCAACCCAGAAACCAAGTACAGCTCTGTGGCTCTGTTCATTAGAACTAAACAGCATGTGTCTCAGCACCCTGAGTCCAAAATCTAAGGAAAGAATTTGGTCCAGCACATGTCTTCTTTTTCTTTCTTTTTTTTTTGCGGAACCAGCACATGTCTTTTTTTTTAATTTTTATTTTATTAAAGTACAAATATCAATGAGACAGTTTTAAGATACCTTGACAAGATGGATTTGATAAATTAATAGGAACCAGCACATGTCTTCTTAAAAGATCAGTTTAAGGTGATGCTAGGGGTGTGGCTTAGTATTCTTATAGTCTCTGGGTTCACTTCCCAGCGCCATGAAAAGGGCTATGACATAGTCTTGAGGGGACAGGGCAGCTCCATTCAGGCATCAGGGGCTGTGAGCCAGGGTAGTCCCTTCTGAAGACTGCTGTGAGCCAGCACACATAGTTGACTCATGTTCTTGGACAAACAGCCTTCTCTCATATTTGAAATTACCTTCCTATTGAATTCTCAAAGCGCTGAACTTCAGGGACCTATAAATATCCATTCTCCTCCCAGACATTTCTTGATAAAGTGGGGTATGGTAGCTATTTTTCTCGCCATTGCTCTAGGTCTCTCGCAGGGGTTTAACCTAGGGCTGCTATAAAAAGTTATCATCAGCTGGAAATTAATTTTTCTCACAAATCTGGGGGCTCAGTCCTTTATCAGAGAAGATTGGGTGCATTTAGGGAGGCATGGCCGCAGGCCAAAAGAATGTTATGCACAGGGAGATGTCTCAGAATTAGCACTTCCCTGGCAAGCACAAGGGCATGAGTTCAATCCCCGGTTCCACAAAAAATAAAAAAAAGAAAAAGAACATTATCCAGGCTTTGGCAGGGCTGGCTCCTTCCCAAGGCTGCATGGTGCAAGCCCATCTTCTTGGCTAGCAGACAGCGGCCTTCTCTCTGTGTCTTGACGTTATTATTTCTTTGTACTATGTATTGATTTTCTAATTCTGTCTTCTAAGGACACCAACCTCCAGGATTAGCCCTCCCCTGCCACCTCATTTTAACCAGTTATCTGTGCAAAGATCCTGTCTCCAAACATGGCCACTACTAAGATACTAAGATTAGGACTTTAGCATAGGAATGCTGGAGAGACACAGTTTATTCTGTACCAATAGAAACATAGTCACCACTATTCACAATAGTGAGAATATCTGTCTTTTTGTCCCTAGGTGTCATTGCTAGTCTCATCTACAACCTGCTGTATATGGGAGTTCTTCAGTCCCTAAGATGTATTTACTCACTTTCTATGTCTATAATTTATTTTTGTATGTCTATAATTTATAAAGTGCTTTTATAGCTCCACATCCATTAATAAGTAGTCATACTGGATACTTTTTGAAGGCTTTTTTTATATTATGAAGGCTTTCTATTAAACCAGTGGTGGTGAACCCATGGTACATGTGCTGTGGTGGGTTGTTTGTGTCATTGAATGCTCTAAGAGGTTTTCCATCACTGTTTTAAACTATTTTAAACAAGCTTTCATGTACAGAAGTAACATTTTTATTTGTGTTTGTATTGCCTAATGCAATGGATCTCAACCTTACTAGACAATTGAATGCTTTGGGAACATGACCATGCCATTTCACCCTCCAAAGATACTGATTTATTTGGTTTAAGGTGGGATTTAGTCATTTTTTTGTTTTGTTTTGTTTTTTGTCATTTGTTATTTGTATTTTTTTAAAGGTCACACTCTGAAGTCAGGGCTTTGTTATGTAATAGAACATAATTTTTCTAAAGACTCTTGTAAGTTGTGGTACCACATCTCCTATTTTATACTTTAGAAAATTGAGGCTTGGGTTATTCCAGTTGCTCTGATGGTAGAGCCCAAAGTGCAGATACTTCTGGGTAGCAGAACCCTGAGTGGGGCTGGAGTTGGTCAGGACTTTTTCCTGGGCATGGCTTTATAGAGGAAGCCAGCAGGGGGGGGAAAAAAAAAAAGATACTTCAATTGTTGACCACCTTTTAAACAAATCTCACAGACCTGTCTGCACACTGATTCTTCCATCCCCACCTTGTGGACAGATTGCCTCTGTTTGTCAGACCAGACTGAGCTCTGCTGCTATAACAAGCCCAAAACAACCAAGACTAAACTTGGTATTTATTTCTTACTTCTTAAAGCTACTGGGAGCTCCTTGTGACATTCTGGGGTCACTCTTCTAGGTAGTGACTCAGGGAGCCAAGTCATGGCCTCCTTCTGGCCATACCCAGGAAATGGAGGAAAACACATCTGTGCCTTGGTTGGGAACAAATGCTCCTGCCATGCTACCTTACCAAGCAGCAGTTTTTTAAAGACATTTTGTCCAAGAAGACTGAAATCTGTGTTTGTCTCCTTTTCCAGTGCATGGTAAAGTAAAATCCAGCCTTGGATAATAAAGGCACACCAAAATGGAAACTTTATTGGACCATGAGGCAACTAGCTGTTTAGAGACATGCTGAAGTTTAGATTCAGGTCTGCTCTGACATCGTTTGCTGTTTATCACCTCTTTAGGGGGCAAAGACATACCTCATTTTTCTCTGTAATGCCTTCCATAGTAATGTGTATGTCCATACATACACAAATCCAGGGGATAGTCATTGAACAAGACAGACATAGTCCCTAGTCTCATAATCATAGGTAAAATACCCTAGTAATAACTTATGGGGTCTTGTCACTTGTAATGTGGCTTAACTATCATGATCTTATTTCCTGAATATTGTCAATTATAAGTACCGGCCAACTGGCTTGAATTCTTATTAACTTCACAATTTGTAGTCACCTACACTTCCTTCCTTCCTGTGGGAGAGCTGGGTGAGAAGCATGGAGTTCCTACCCCAGTGAGGTACAGTGGTCTTCAGTTCATAAATTTAACTCTTTCCACAATTCTGGGCATAAATCAAACAATGAGAACCCAATCAATTTCCCCATAAGGCCAACCCTGAACCTAACCACTGAATTGGATTTCATTCTCATTCAATTTGGTTTTTGACCAGAATGGTGAGTTTGTGACCTGGGATATCACTGCATATGATGCCTACGTTACCTCCAAATGCTGAGTCCCTTCTTTTTGATAGTGCAGGTACATTTACAGACTTTGAACAACTCTTGTAAAATATATTTGCCTTTGGACTGTTGAGGAACAATAGAAACATTTAAGAAGTAGGGCCAGGGAGATAGCTCAGTGGCATAAGCACCTTGCAAGCACAAGGTCCTGAGTTAAATATTTTTTCAAGAAAAAGGTTAAGTACATAATTTTTCAGTTTAGATACACAAACATATTTTCCTGATCTTTTTGGCTTTTCTTTAGATGTTTCAAATTTCATAACCAAAAGCAGTTTTTAATTTTTTATAAATTATTTTTATTACCAGAGGAATATAATCACTGCAGATACTTTTTAGGGAAGTGCTTATTCCACTGAGCCCCAGCCCACTGCAGACACTTTTCAAAAATAGAGTAGAGCCAGCCAGATAACTCAGCAGACTAAAGTGCCTGTTCAGGCAGAGTACAGTGGCTTGGGTTCCATCTTCAGTGTGCTGTGCCAGCCCTGCCCCTGGGACATGCTGAGACTGCAGTTGAGACTGGGCATGGTAGTGCATGCCTGTAATCCCAGCACTTTGGAAGGCTGAACACAGGTGGATCACTATGAGTCCAATCTGTGTAGTAAGTGAGACCCTGTAAACTCTGTACTAAATACATAAGAAAAGAAAAAATATATAATCATGAAGATTGGCTATTTTTCAGTGAAGGAAAATGTTAGGTTATCTGAAACTACTTCCTTTCCTACAAGCTTAGTTGGTCTAAGGATATCAGGCCCTGTCTCTTGGGACAGGTATTTTCATTTAGCTAGCATTTTACAGGTTACATTTCCAGCCACAGCTGTGGAGGTGAAGGTTCAAAAGAGAACGGGGAAATTGTTTGAGTCATGGTAACAATTTACATTTTCTTCCTAGTGGGTTTGGAAAGAAACTTGGAAAAAAATTTAAGGAAGAAACAGAAAAGACACATATGCTGTGATCCTAAATATAAAACATGTAAACTGGGTGAAAAAATAATTACAGAACATGAGATTGGAGATAACTTATTTTTCTTCCTAAGTAATTAAAGTAAAAGCTTGCCTTTTTTTAAAGACCCTGATTTCCTTAACTATCTCTCAGTAAATAGCTATAATTAGGATTCATCGCACCTAATCAGTTTCCAAATTATTTCATGAATACATTATCTGTGGCAGTGTGGCTCGGTTTTCTCCCCCATGTCAGTCATCAAACTGGGAGAAGTTTCACAATGGTTGTTTCCACCAGGACCCGTGACTCTCAGTGTCCACAGGCCCTGGGTGCTGTGTCTGGCTCTCTTTGATCCGGGAACCCTTTGAGTCACCTTCTTTTGAACATTTCAATCTGCTTGATTCAACATGTGCCCTGAAGGTAGGCAGTTCCAAGAGCCTTCTTGATGCATGCTAAGTGCTGTTCCCTAACTCCCCACCAGACTCTGGTGCTGGCAGAGTCGATGGCTCAAATGGAGTGATTTCATTTCCAAGTTTTGCACAGTAAAATTACATGGCCTAAACATTTTTTTCTTCTTAAAAACAATAAACTTATAGTGTCGCTGTAAAAATACACCCATCTTTAAAGTGGGAAGAAATATGAAAATGAAATTGTCATGCCATTACAATGAAAGTGTTGTCTGAGGAAAATAATGCTGGTTTATAAGTTTCAGTAGCTGAGAAGGCTAAGAAAAACAACATCTGTTGGAGCATTTATTTTCCTACTCTTGTTTTATAAAGCAGTGTTCTTAAGCTGGGCTCCCCTGCAAAGAGGATGGAACACAGTGGTTTATTTAGGAGGGAAGTTGGAAGGGGAAGGGCACACAGGGTGGAGGGCATAGAGGTGAGGAGATGGCTGTCACCACCAGCACCCATCTCTTACTTTCCAGCTGTGCACAGGTGTGAGTACTCCCTGTCCCCTCCAGACAGGGCAGGAGCAAGTCTTCAGGTGCAAGCTAGCAAGGCTGGCCAGAGGTAGCTGGCTGGGGTCAGCCAGTTGCTAATACTGCAAGGCCAACCCCCAAGGGGATGCATGGGGTATCTACAGCGTTTGCTCAAGGCATGAAGTTAAGAAGAAGGGTTTCTGCTGCGTGTGGTGGTGCATACATGTAATCTCAGTGCTTGGGAGGCTGAGGCAGGAGGATTATTGTGAGTTTGAGGCCAGCCTGTGCCCCACAATGACTTACTTATTTTTTTAGCCCCACCCATGCTTTATTTCACAAATAAACATTAAAAAAAAATTTTTTTTTTTCCGTAACTACAGGTGCATGAGTCAGAGGAGCCGAAGCTCGGAGCTAGGCGCGTGTGGGCAGTGGAGGGTCCATAGTGACTTTAAAGCCAGCCTGAATCGTAAAACCCTGACTCAAACAAGAGCATATGGATTTCAATCAATCACATCAACTTGGAGTCCGGCTTCTGACACATATGACAGAGTAAATGATTTCACCTAAGCCTCTGTGTCTTTATTTGTAAAATCAAAATAATACTAGGCCCTACGTACTTGGCCCTCTGGTGCCTTTGTGAGGATGACAGTGAGATGCAGTGTGTGAGCTGCATGAAGGTGAAAGCATTCGTGTGTACCTCGAAGACAACCAGCTCAGGCGTGGTTAGGATGACATCAGTGAGCTCTGGCTTTTCTGGCCCTGTGACACGAAGCCCTGGCTTGGCTGTTGGGCGCAGACATCCTCCTGGTTTGAGTTCCATATAACAATGTCTGAATTAGGCAACCCTGGCCTCTGACCAGAGCTTGCATGGACATTAGGAGCAAACCAGCAGCGCAGCCTGGGTGGGTTGGCTTCTCTGAGTCACAATGTTGGAACTGCTTCTCTTCCTCTGACTTGGTTTTTCCAACCATGCTTAAGGTAATTTACAGCCTTTCAAAAATGTGCTTTTTTGCCGGGCATGGTGGCGCAGGCCTGTAATCCCAGCACTCAGGAGGCTGAGGCAGGAGGATTGTTGTGAGTTCAAGACCAGCCTGAGCTACAAAATGAGTTTAAGGCCAGCCTGAACTGCATAGTAAGACCCTGTCTCAAAAAGGAAAAAAAAAAAAATGCTTTTTTGCTTAAGTTAGAAACAATTTCTGTTACTTGCAACCTAAGAATCTTAACCAAATAAGATCCATCTGTTATTTACTGTTGTTTTTCTGTACCAGGGATTGAACCCAGGGCCTTGCGCAAGCTAGGTAGCACTGTGCTACTGAGCTACCCCCAGCATAAAACTCATTTTTAGGGGCCAGGGAGATGGCTCAGTGGAATAAGCACTTCCCTGGCAAGCCAAGGACCTGAGTTCAGTCCCTGGTTCCACAAAAAAAAAAAAAAAACACAACTTGTTTTTAACCCAACAATTAATGAGGCTGCTTGTTTCTTTCACCACTACTCATATGTAAAGACATTTCTTGATGTTTTGTACTTGCTCCTAGAACCAGTAAAGAACAAAACCCCCACAATCTTCCAGTTCATTCTACAAGTGCCTTGAATGAGATAAATAAATCTCCACCAGTGCTGGGGGTGTGCATGCTCAGCAGGTGCTGGCCCTCCGAGTTCCACCCCACCCCATTGGCTAGGCCCTACTCCGCTTTCCTGCAGTTTGTACCTTCCTCCGCCTTTGCGCTCTGCCCTCATCTCCTACCTTTCTCTTCTGCTCTCCTAATCTCTTCCCTCCTTATATATTTACTCAGTCATTAAGCCCACTATTATTCACTGTCAACTGTATATCTATTGTGGTAGGTGCTAGACCTGTAATCATAGAACAAACTTAGTTCCTGACCTTAAAGAGCCTATAAGGGCCGACGAGATAGCTTAGTAGACTAAGCACCTACTAAGGCAAGTGTAAGGACTGGGGTTTGATCCCTGGTACTGCATGCTGTGCCGGCCCCTACTCAGACACGCTGTGTCTCTGAGTGAGTTCGGGCATGGTGGCGCATGCCTATAATTTCAGCACAGGGAAGGTTAAAATCAGGAAGATAACTATGAGTCTGAACTGCGTAGTAAATCCCTGTACCAAATACATTAAAAGAAAAAAAAAGCCTATGAGTTTATAGTAAGACAAATATTAAATAAATATTTTTAAAAATATATAAATTATAAAATGTGTCATATGAGAACACTGGGGTTACATGAAACTCAGGCAGGAGGTGTGGTGGTACACATCTACAATCCCAGCACTTAGAAAGCTGAGGCAGCAGGATCGTGTAGAGTTCAGGGCCAGCCTGGGCTGCACAGTGAGTTCAAGGCTAGTGTAAACTACATGGGGAGTAGTTTTTTTCTTTTTTTTTTTTTTTTGGCAGAACCGGGGATTGAACTCAGCATTTTAGCTTGCCAGGGAGGTGCCTATTCCGCTGAGCCATCTCCCCAGCCCCCAATAGGGAGTAGTTTTAATTTCTCAAAAACAAAACATGAGAAGTTAAAATAGGAAATCTCACCTAGATTGAGAAAGTGAAGAAAATTTCTCTTGGATAGCAACCTTGTACTGAAAACTGAAGGCTAGAATTATGGGTAGATGAAAAAGACCAAAGAAACAGCATGAAAAAGCCCCAAGGAGGGACTGAACACAGGCCCAGTGTGGCTGCAGTGTCGTGAACAGGAGCAGGGAACAGGTGGATATGGTCCCTGCCCTAGGCTCTCCAGAGGGAAGCACTAAAGGAGTGCAGCTGTGGAAACTCTGAGTTCTAGTGGACAAATAGCATCAGGGAGGCCTAGTAGGAGGCCCCTGCAGCAGGGGGAGGCATCTTGGGTGAAGACACATGGGGCAGCAGAGCGTGGCTGGGGCAGGCTGGGCAGGACTTGGCGACAGCGGGAAGCTGAGGGGAGCCAAGTTCCAGGAGTGGACACTGGGGCAGGCTTGGAGTTTACACAGGCGTGGAGTTTACCACAACAAGGGACCCTAGGAGAAGCAGCAGGTGTCGAGAAGAGCAGTGTATGTTGGTCTGTGGCTCAGAGGAGTGACATGGCCTGGAAACAGAAAAGTGAGAGTGACTGCTCTGTGAATGGTATTTAGTCTTGAGGAAGAGATATCTGGACAGTGTAGTGTAAGAACAGAGGAGAACCCAACACCCCAAGACCGAGGTTAGGACCGAAGTTGCCATTCAAAATTTTTTTTTTGTATTTTCAGGGAAGGGTCTACAGGGTGTTCAGGGTCTCCCTACTAGATCAGACTCATAGTGAACTTTATGAAACCTTCATCCCATTCAACAGGCACATGTTAAGAAAGTGTGTTAATGGGGGAATGTATTCCTTCATTGTATTTGAGCCTTTTGTGTTAACACGTCTGATATTAAATTAAATGTGCCTTAAAAAAAAAAAAGTCCACATACTTGGGGATGGGGATATAGCTTAGCAGTCTAAGTGCCTCTCTGGCAAACACAAGGACTGGGGTTTGATCCCTGGAACCACATGCAGTGCTGGCTTGGAACCCAGGGCGTATTGCTATGTTTGTAATCCTGGTGCTGGTGAGGCTGAGACAGGAGAATCATTACAAGTCTGAGCTGTGTAGCAGGACCCTGTGCCAAATAAAAATAAATAAATAAAAGGTTAAAGAAATACTCTGATGCCTGGGTTGATGCTAAATGGAAGACCAGGAAGTGCATAGTTGACCCAGAAACACAGCTATTTCCAGGCCCCTTCGGAAGAGCAGCACAAAGGACCATTTCTGCAACTGCTGTGCCCTGATCCAGAGCCCCTTGTGCTGCCAAAAGGTCCCTTGGCTTTGAAATCCATAGTGTTCCTACTCCAAGGTGAGAAATTCTACTGCATATAAACTTGATTAAAAAACAGATTGGAAACTACTTTCTTCTCCTGACTTACTGTACTCCCATAACCTTCTCCCCTCCTGAGGAAGATGCACCTCTGGGCTGGGTTACAATGGCTGTCCTCTTCACCATCGCCACTTCTAGGCAGCGGTAACTCCTCCCACGTCACTACCTGTAATTTTGGTTTCAGCATGTCTCCAGCATTCAGTTTTTCAGCAAATTTCTGTGTGCACTTTTGTTTCTAGCTATACCAAGGCAGGGTCTTTGTCCTCAGGAGCTTATATAGGGAAAGATATTTCCTAGAGTGCTGCACAGTAATGCTATGGGTGTAATAAGAACTTTTACTGTAAATAAGGAATTACCAAAATCATTGGTGATTGGGCCAGTAGAAAACAAGGTCACAGTAGAAACTATTTCATAGTTTTCTGATACTTTTTAATAAGCAAGAATTTTAAAAAGGCTGACATGAGTGAGGATACACACACCGAGCCTCTTCTGCAATGCAGAGGTGGACTAGGGTGCTGCCATTTTTTTTTTTTTTTTTTTTTTGTAGCTGGCTCAGCTCACCCTAGGGGTAGGGCTGGCCCACCATGTGGTGCTGGGGATCAAACTGTGGTCCCTGTGCTTGACTAAACAGGCGCTTTAAACTGCTGAGTTATCTCACTGGCCCATATGCTGCCTGTTTTTTTTTTTTTTTTTTTTGAGGTACCAGTGATTGAACTCAGGACTCTGCACGTGCCAGGCAAGTGCTTATTCTACTGAGCTATCTCCCTGGCTCTTGCCACCCCCGCTTTTTTAAATTTATGTATTTAATACAGGGTCTCACTACATAGACCGGATTTGTAGTGATCCTACTGTTTTCAGCCTCGCAAGTGCTGGTGCTGCCATTTGTGAAGCATGAGCTACCACCCTAAACTGAATGCTCACATACCACATGAGTGCAGGTGGCACAGGTTGTGTCTACAGCTCCAGCCCAAGGAAGAAGGCCTGGAAGCTCCCAGAGACCCTGGTACAAGCCTAAATTGATGGTCAACTAAATAGATGGACATTCAAAGGTGACGGTGCCTGCTCAAAATGGGCACTTCCTGTTTTTCTCTCCAGGCCATAGGTCTATTGGTTGGTGCCACCATCTGGGTAGGTCTCCTGAGTTTGGCGTCCACAGATACCCAAAACTCTCCCCTACTAATCTGGTAGGTGTGTCACTCCACCCGAGCAGTGTCATTCAAAGACTGTTCCACGCATATTGCAGATGCAGAAACCAGTCAGGACAAGTCTGCCAGGTACCATGTTGAAATATCCATTTCCTCCATTCTCTTGTTCCTTATAAGGAGGCTGTAGGGTCTCCAGCTGGAAGATGATGATTCTTGCCTCCACTGTAGCAAAATGTGACTATGTGACCAAGCACTGGCCAATGAGATACAAAGGGAAGTACACAACCTGTAGAAAAGCTTTGGGGGGGGGGTGTGAAAGAAGATAGCACTTTCTGCAGTTCCTTTGGTACTCAGGGATATCACAAACGGCTGGGAGTTCCAAAGTCATCTTGCACAATGAGGCGGACCTAAAGATGGAAGCTATTCCTAGTCTGTGGACTGGTAAGGTGACCAGCTGGAACTGGAGAGGAAGGAAAGCAGTCGAAGCTGTTTTGTAAAGTTGATTAGTGAAGCTCACTTCAGAATCAGTGTCCACTCATGATGCCTGCAGATGTGTGAAGACAGGCGCTCCCAAGGATTGGTAGGGACACAGACAATAGTAAAGTAGCAGTTGAACAAAATTGGAATTTCCAGGTAGTATAGGGACACCAGGGCGGGCTTAGGCGAGAGGACAACAGCAGAATACTATCCTTCACAGTGTGTTTTGCGTGTTTGTGGGAGACTCAAAATGATCCCCAGAAGATCGCTGTTGTAATGTGAATGTTAAGGATATTGAGGTAGGAGGTTTCCTGAAGGATCCTTGAGTCCTAAATCACGGGTAGCCTTACAAAAAGGAAACTGAAGAGGCTTTGCTGAGAAGACTGAAGGTGGCCAGCCAACACAGCTGGGAAGCAAGAACCAGATTATCCCTGGGATAAGTACTGTACTTCTGCCATTTTTTTGGGGGGGGGTATTTTTTTTTAAAGGGGTCTACAGGGTATTCAGGGTCTACTAGATTGGATTCGTAGTGATCCGCCTGTTTTTAGCCTCCCAAGAGCTGGGATTACAGGTGTGCGCGCTGTCTCAATGAGTCCTGGAGGCAGGGCCGGTATAGCAGGCCCGGAATCTCGGGACCGTGCAGCTGCTTGTAGGTGCTTTAATCCGCTGAGCTATTTGACCTTGCAATTCTTTATGAAGTTTAGAAATGATTGTGACTTTGATGGAATTAGGGGTTACTTTTGTTTTGAATTTTTTTTTTTTTTGCGGAACTAGGGATTGAACTCAGGCCCTTATGCTTGCCAGAGAAGGGCTTATTCCACTGAGCCATCTCCCCGGCCCTGCTTTAAGGGTTACTGCCATGTTCCCAACATTGTGTTCTCATCCACAACTACAACATGCCTTTATTTAGGTCTTTCTTTGAGCAATTTTGTAGTTATATGAATCCTGCACCTTTATTCCATTTTATTGCTTTAGATGCTTCAAATTAAATTGCTTTTTCACTCAATTTGTTGGACTAGTTACTGCTAATGCATAGAAATGTAACTGATTTTTCTTTTCGTGGAACTGGGGATTGAACTCAGTCCCTTGTACTTGCAAGGCAAGTGCTTATTTTACTGAGCCATCTCCCCAGTCCTTTATACAGATTTTTTATCCTGTAACTTTGCTTAATGCACTTATTGGTGCTAACTAGGATATTTGGTGGATTCTTTGGATCTTTTTACTCACAAGGTCAGGTAATTTGATTACAGCTATTTATTTCCAACTTGCATAAAAACTCTTTTCTTTTCCTGATTGCTCTAGTCTTCAGAGTTGGAAGAAAAAAATATTTTAATTTTGTAATTTCAACAGGGAACTTATATTCTACATACAAATGTAGACATCACTTTAGGAATCTGTACAGGATGTCACAGTAAAGACAACAAATACTTTAGTCCCTGTAGCTTAAGAATGAGCACTACATAAACATTTGTGTCAACACCATTTTACAGTAATTTTTATTTGTTGAGACCTGGTTTCATTAGGCTGTCCCCAACAGTGGGCTTCAGCTAGCCTCTGGTGGAGCTGGGACAACAGGTGCATGCCACTGTAGAGAGCAGCTCAACAGCATCATATTTTATGCTGTGCTTTAGGGAAGGGTCTGCAGGTGTTCAGGGTCTCACTACTACATTGGACCTGCACAGACATGTGCCACCACACTCAGTCTCAATAACTCCTTAGTGTGCCCTGGGGGTGGGGCTGGCACAGCAGGCCTGGGACTGAATCCCCAGCCCTGGCTTGCAGGTGCTTTACTCCACTGAGCTATTTAGCTGGCCCTTCAACAGCATCTTAAGTTACACACAATATATGAAAGAACAGTTTTTCTACAAATTTGAGAAATTTGTATTTTCAAATTACAAAAATGGCACACAAAATGAAACCCTAGGTATAAAAGATGTATCTGAAATGTTATAAAGTACAATAAAAATTAATATGAATATGTATCTTTCCACCAATATGCACATACTTAATTGATCTCAGTAACTGGCATTTCATTATGGATTATGTGAGAATATCTACTAAGGTTTCCAATTACTGGACTTTAGAAAGCTTTATATATCCTGATATATTGGTGACAAAGGCAGCTGCTCAAAATCAGACCTGGGTTGGGGTGCAGCCTAGCTGTGGCCTTTGTCTGCTGCACTCATGGGCCCTGGCTTCGTGCCCAGCACCAGCAGCAGCACTGCCAGGCACATGGGAGCCCTCAGTTTTGGCCATTGGTGCCCGTTCTTTGCAAGCATAGTTTCCAACAGAAGCTATTTTACAAACTAAATGTCCACCCCCCCAAAGAGAATCACATGCGGAGGCAATAATTTTAGCTTTAAGAAATGTATTTTTGGTATTGGTAATACATTTTATATTTATATATTTTTATATAGATATCTGTAGAATAACCTACACACAATTAGATATAAACCCTCCAAATACAAAAACTGTGCACTATTGAAGACTTTTAGTAAGATAGTTATACATTTATTTTACATATAATTATAAAGGCCAAAAAACTTTTAAACCTTTATTAAGCCATATCAGCATTACAAAACCTTTACTTAAAAATCCCTCAATTTTGGTACTCAGGTAGAGAATGTGGTGCAGCCCCCACAGCCTGCACCCTGGGCTTTGGCTCTGTTGGGCGAGGGGAGCTGATGGCAGAGGTGGGTGACCAGGCAGTGCCCATATGGTGGGACATGGTGGCTGCACACAGGGGCAAGGTGCACACAGCAGCAGGGCACAGGCAGGGCACACGGGGAGCAGGGAGGGGGACAGAAAGTGCTTCATAGGCAAAATGTTGCTAACTATTCTTTCTTTTGGTACAAGGAATCACACCTAGGACCTTGAGCTTGCCAGACAGGTGCTGTACCACTGAGCTAAATCCCAGGCCTGCTAATTAACTCCTAAGTGCCATTAAGCATCAGTTAACAGAATAACTTTATTAAAAGCTGGCTGAACTCCTGTTCGAACCAGCTTATCATATTTTCAGCTATCTTACACATGTACATAATGGTCAGGAGAGTTTAAAGACAGCTTCCTGTTTTAATCTTTTCCTTTAAGATGTGAGACTTCATTTTGCTTCAATTACTCTGTGGATATATCGAAGTAAATTAAATAGTAACTTCATATAAAAACACTTGAGGCAGTGACAGCATCATCTGCAACAACTGAAGTTTTCTACTTCTTGCTCCATTTTCTGTATAAAGGGTAGGACAAAAAAGAATAAGTTTTAATACCAAAAAGGAAATAATTCAATTTTTTCCCCATTAAGTACCCTTAATATATATATATATATATATATATATATATATATATATGTCAATAAAAAGTCAGCTCTTATTAACACAAATGAGACTTTATATACTGGGAATAGGGTAGGTCCCATTTTATATCTTGCAGATAGGGTAGAATATATGTATCATCCAGTATCTATTTCAAAAATTAGCATTTTAATGTCTATAAAATAAGACTGATTAAAGACAGGTCTGTCTTTATTTTTTGGCAGAGCTGAGGATTGAACTCAGGCCCTTGTGCTTGCCAGGGAAGCACTTATTCCACTGAGCCATCTCCCGGCCCCAGGTCTGTCTTTAAAAACCTAGCTGAGTCCAGGTGTGGTGGCACATGCCTGTAATCCTACCACTTGGGAGTTAAGAGGTGAGGACTGCTTTGAGGCCAGTCTGGAACACAGCAAAAACTTGTCTAAAAAAGACCAAAAAACAGAGCCAAAAACCTATCCAAAACTGGGTTGGTGGCACACAACCTGTAATCCCAGCACTTGGGACTGAGGCAGAAGCATTTGCATAAGTTTGAAGCCAGCCCAGACTACACAATTCATTCATTACTGACCATAACTACCGGCAGACACTGTATGAAAAAAAACAAAACAGGCCAGGGAGATACCTCAGTAGAATAAGTGCTTGCCTGGCAAGCACAGGGACCTGAGTTTAATCCCTGGTTCCACCAAAAAACAAAACAATCTGAAAAAAGGAACTGTATATCCTCATTAAAACCATTACCAATAGTGTACCTGGATAAGTGCAGTTTTATTATAGTCCTTGCGATGCTGATAAATACACTGGCTGATTACTGCATACAAGTTTTCCAGCTGAAATACATTGTAGCCTTCACTTTTGCTAATAACAGTCTTCAGAAGATTCTAAAGGAAAACAGTTTGTGAATGTGAGACAAATTCCTCCAAAACAGCAGATTTCAAAGTCATTTAGTTGACAGGAGCAGATTGTAAAGTCATGACAGCCTTAGTATCTGAGCCAGGAAGAAGGCAAACTAGCCACCGATGGGACAGGGTGGTCTGGGTATTTGTCATTATGGTGCTCTGTGCAAACCCACCTACAATACTGGTCAGTTATTGACATATGGATGGAATACTGCCATTATGTTGTGATCCTGGCAATGCCTATCCTTAAAAACTACCATGAAAGGCTGCCAATTTCAGTTCCAGCCATAGAGCTCTGCTGACAGCTGCCCAATATGGAGGTGCACTCCTATAATCCTAGCAGCAAGGAGGCTGAAGCATGATTTCTGGTGAGGCCAGCCTGAATACTGTATTTTCCTCAAAGACCTAACTAGAAAATAGACCTTAGCATGATTTTTCAGATGCTTGCAACAAACATATGACATACTTAATTATAAAATATTAATTAATGACACTAATATTTAAATAAATAATATAACTAGGTATTTGCAAATACCCAAATGGGTACGTCTGGAAAAGATGTATAAGTACATACACAGATGAACTTGAGACTTCCTACAGAATTACCAACTAGAGTACAAGACAGCACTCAAATGGTGGGCATATTTGATAATGAACATGGCTATGTCCAGTACAGATCAAACGATTCAACATATTGTGCTGTAACAGATGTACTTAATGCATTAATGTAAGAGAAAGGTTTTCTGAGTTCTGGTGTCTGCACTTTTCATCGTGGTCATATGGACCTTCATTCTTAACTCTCATGCTTTTGTTGCCACACCTGTCTCCTAAGTCTTCAGTAAAGAACATGGATTTAATGGAAACAGGTTGTGCCTTGCACAAAAATTTATGGGACCAGGTTGCTGGCAGCTGCGTTGAGAGCAGGCTGCACAGACAGGAAGGGCTCACTTGAGGACAGATCTACTGCTGGACACAAGGGATGGAGGACAACACTTCCACAGGAGATGGAGTCACAAGAAATTCAGGCCACAATTCAGGGTTTAGAGTCATGACAAAGAAGATATGACTGTTGGAACAAATGTTGATTTTTCTTTTTTTATATGTTTTGGTACAGGGTATCACTACATAGCTCAGACTTGTAGTAGTGATCTTCCTGTTTTCAGCCTCCTTGGTGCTGGGATTACATATGTACTACCACATGTGGACTCAGTGGCTGGCTCAGAGAGCCTGGGGGTGGGGCTGGCACAGCATATAGTGCTAGGGAACAAACCCAGTCCCTGCCCTTGCCTAAGCAGGTGCTTAGTCCACTGAGCTATCTTGCCAGCCTTTAAATGTCAATTTTTGAACATGGAAAAACATAAGACATCCCCAGAAAATAAGCCCTATTATGTCTTTTGGAGTGAAAATTAATACAAGACCTGGTGTTATTCTCAGGCAAATGCAGTACACACAGTAGCAAGACCCAGTCTCAAACCATCCTCCTCACCCCCCAAATCTCTATAGACAAATTTAAAAATACTACCAAATTAGAATGGAGGAAAAAGATAACTTTTTCATGGCAGTTTAAGTGTATAATTCAATTATGTGACACTAAAGACGGCACTAACAGCATAAATGGTGAACTACTTTATCACTTCAGTGTTCAGGGTTTGTTTGTTTTTAGAATTTCCCACTTGGCCTGTCTTCTTAAGATGGAAATGGTATAGTTTTCCTAAGCACAGCCCTACTAGGCTGAATGAGCCATTGCAATTAAGTAAAAACCAAATGAAATGCTAAATCATAGAAAAATCAGGTACAGAAGGATAGGAGTGGTAGCATATGGCAGTAATTCCAGCTGAGCCCAGACTCAAACTCAAAAAAAAAAAAGCTCCTCAGAAGTCTTGGGTTTTCCCTAAAAAGAACAAAACAAAGTATGAGAATAATGAATTAAGTGTGCTAAAAACTATAAATAAAGTTGGGTGTGGAAGCTCATGCCTACAATCCCAGTACTCTGGAGGCTGAGGCAGGAGGATCAACACAAAGTTTGAGACTAGATTACACAGTGAGTTCAAAGCCAGCTGAACTGCACAAGATCCTGTTTCTATGGGCCGGGCAAATAGCTCAGTAGAATAAATGCTTGTCTGGCAAGCACAAAGTCAAGTTCAATCCTGGGTACTACAAAAAAGGTCCTGTTTCAAAACAACCAACCAACAAATAAATAAATCCCAACATCAAAAATGGTAAATCAACAGGTTAGTTATCTCCAAACATCACCTCCACACATGTGTACGAATTCCTGGGGGGTTGTAACATCCTGCAGACTGCTCTGGTGGGCTAAGTTGGTAAAGTGCTGGTGCAGGAAACATCAGTGATGGTGGCCTGGCACTGACTGCGTGAAACGCTGATGTCCCAAGTACAGCAGAGCTGGAAGGGTCACTACAGTCACCCAGTACTGTGGTGAACTGCACAAAGCCCATCTGCATGTCCTGAAGGTTCTAAGGGTGTTTAGTACTACAGTTTCTAAAGGGACTTCCTTTTGAGGACAGCTCCAGCCACACCAGTTTCCCTCTCCTCAGTATGGGTTTCATGCTGTTACCAGAGCAGATCTGACCACTCAGAACAGGGTTCCCGGGCAGGGTCACTGTACCTAAGAGGACGCCTTGCTAACGTACTGTGCTCTTATATGCACAGATAACTTGGCTGTGGCAAACGCTACACTAGGTCTATGTATACAATAACTCATGCTCCAGTCACAGCACTACACAGCCTCAGACAGAATTCCTAGCCTATGACAGGGGCAGGGCAGGGCAGTAGAGGAAGTGGACAGAAGGAAAGCTCTGGTTTCTCATGCAGCTCCCACAATGCCAGTTGGCTGCTGGTCCGTGTCTAGTGTCTGCAGAGTACTGGCATGCGCAGGAGGGCACCAGGATTTCAGCCACATACATTCAGTCGCTCAGTGTCCACCACAAGTGAGGGAGTAGGTTGAGAAAGAATTGCCAATGCCTTCTCAACGCTGATGAGCTGCTGCTGCTCGACCTGGGAGCGTCTGGCTCGAGTCATTCGCAGATTGCATGTTTCTAAAATGAAAAATAATTATGATGGTTCAAAAAATGATGCATAAGATGTATATTATTCAAGTCAAAAATAACAGGCAGCCAGGTGTGATGGTATACCTTAAAGTCCTGCACTGGAGGCTGAGGAAGGAGAGTGTTTTTTTAAGTCTGAAGCCAGCTAGACCCTGTTTCCAGGGGAAAAAAATTTACTGAAAATTTATAGTTCTGCTTATTAACTCTGCTGTCAGATATGATACTGATGCTCAAATCTAACATCAGGTGTGAGTTAGTTACAGGACATGCCCATAACCCAGGCATGCTGGGAACCTGAAATTCAAACAGCCTGGGCAACTTAGTGAGGCCATCTCAACAAAGACCTGGGGACATAGATGAAGCAAGGGCTGTAAACTCCCACCACCGGGCAAGCTCTTGCCCACCACAGCAAGTCAGTGAGTACACAGCCACATCCATTTTCCCTACTGTCACAGCAGTTGCCCCAGCAGGGCAGAGTATTTGTGTCATGGGCCACATGCCTCCTGCCTAGCGCCTTTCAAAGAACAAGTTCACTGATGGTCTAGGAAACTAATTCAGTCATAAATAAAAAAAATGAGGTGGAGAAACACACAGACTCTGTGAGATCACACATCTAATTGTCCCAGGAACCAGGACAAGAATCTCTTGATATCTACGCACTGTCTCTATCAATAGTGACCTATTGACAAAAAAAGATGATTTTAAAAAAATTAAGCAATTCAAATTCCAAATAACACCCATTAAACTGCTAGAAGATTAATATTTTTCCTTTTTTTAATGTATTTTACTATCAGATTTGTAAGTGATCCTCTTGTTTTCAGCCTCCCAAGCACTGGAATTACAGGCATGTGGCCCTACACCTAGTCTCCAGAAGATTGATATTTAAAGTAGCTATTTCAGGGTTGAGAAAGCAGATCAGTTAGTAGAAAGCTTTCCTATATACATACTATGATTCTTTTTTTCCCTGTGGAACCGGGGGTTGAACTCAGACCCTCCTGCTTGCCAGGGAAGCACTTATTCTACTGAGCCATCTCCCTGGCCCCTACATACTATGAGTGATCTATATACATACTGTGCTTGATCCTAACACCACAAAATATATTTTTGGGACAGTATTGCTGTATAATTCAAGTTGATTATGAACTTACTATGTAGCTCAGGATAGCCTTGAACTCACAGCAGTTCTCCTGCCTCAGTTTCCAAGCACTGGGATTCCAGCCATGCAACACCACAACCATCCAGCACTCAGCAGTAGAAAGAGCACAACCTAGTCAACTGTTTCCATGACTATCCACATCTGAACTCAATACCTTTCTACAATACATTCTGGACCCTACTACCAATTTTTGTATGACTAAATAATGGCATACTTTCTTAAAATTCACACAAGTAGCCGGGCGTGGTGGCACAGGCCTGTAATCCCAGCACTCGGGAGGCTGAGGCAGGAGGATTGTTGTGAGTTCGAGACCAGCCTGAGCTACAAAGTGAGCATAAGGCCAGCCTGAACTGCATAGTGAGACCCTGTCTCAAAAAGACAAAAAAAAAAAAAAAAAAAAAAAAAAAAAAAAAAAAAAAAAAAAAAAAAAAAAAAAAATTTCACACAAGTTTTTTTGGGGGGCAGTACTGTTTACAGCATACTAGGAAAGTGCTGCACCACTGAGGCTATACCCCAGCCCCTCCAAATCCAAACAGATCTACTGCCAAAGGTTCAAGAAGATCCAAAAGAAGCAAACTATGATCACAAGAGTAAATAAGGATTCTCCTGAGCTGACTGCAAAGAGGGACAGTAGGACAGGGGTGGCTGGGTGTATCACTCGGCTATCACTGCCTGAAACCACTTAGCTTAAAAATGAGAGGAGCCTGCCTGGTTTTATTTTATTTTTTTGGCAGAACCCAGGACTGAACTCAGGCCTTTGCGCTTGCCAGGGAAGCGCATATTCTACTGAGCCATCTCCCTGGCCCCTCTGCCTGGGTTTTACAGTTGAGACCTAGGCCCTGGGCTTCCTGCTTTTCATGGATTCTTTCCATTTCATCTCTAAGAAGGCTTACTGCGCAGCATCGATCTTCCCTACTTTTGCAGATGAGTTTGAGTAAGCAGGCTACCAGGCTAAGTACCTTGCTCAAGTGATCTGGGGACTTAATGCCAGAGGTCTGGCCAATGCAAGTGTCATTAAGAAAATAGTGATTAGGCCAGGCAAGGTGGTGCATGCCTATGACCCAGCTTGAGGCAAGAGGATCACTGGAAGTACCAGACTAGTCTGGGCTATGAAGTGAACTCAAGGATAGCCTGAATTGCATAGTGAGACTGTCTCAAAAAGACAAAATAGCAAAAACAGTGATTTACTATTTCACAGATAACTAAAAAATATTATTTTTGAAATGAGCATACATCTATGCTCTGAAAACTAAGCAAAAAGCCATAAACTGCTATATGATTAGGTGTTTGGTGGGGCCAGGGAGATGGCTCAGTGGAATAAGTGCTTCCCTGACAAGTTCAAGGGCCTGAGTTCAATCCCCGGTTTTGGAGAAAAAAAAAAAAAAAAAAAAAAAAAGTCTTTGATTAGGTGTTTGGGAACTCTAAGTGAAACCTCTTATAACTGAGACTCACCTTTTGCTTCATTTTCATCAAAAGTATCAACTGTCTGAGAGCTGGAAACATTTCCATTGCAAATAATCTTCTCTTTTCTCAATTCTACAAATGCCGCAGCCTCCTTGGATTCCAGCTCACTCTCAGTATTATGAGTCCCAGAGCTGTGACTTCCCAATGTAGTTTTGCTCTCAGAGGCAAGCTGTTCCTTCTCATTTTCTTCTAGGGAAGACTCTCCTGTGTTTCCATTCTCATTCTGGTCCACACTTGTGTCTCGAGTTTCCTCAGTTTCACTTTCCACCTTACCCTCTGCCACATTCTGGCAACCATCCTTTGCCTGTGAAATCTTCCTCCTCTTTGTTATGGTGCCTAAGTGCCACTTGGACTTTTTGCGGTTTTTTCTTTTCAACTGAGCTTCAAAGAGTAAGGAAAACAAACAAACAAACAAACAAAAAAATCATCCTATGACTTTCTAAATGTAAGCATAAAGAAAAGCTGGAGATACAAGACAACAGTTTGAATGAACACAGTGTTCTTTCTTTGTGTGTGGCCTGGGTATAGGGCTGGTGTGGCATGTGATGCCAGGGATTAAACTGTGGTCCTGGCACTCACCTAAGCAGGCTCTTTAGACCACTGAGCTATCTCTATGGGCCCACAGTACTTTTCTATGGTGGGATTACAGAAACAAAAACAGAATACTGTGAGAACCCAAGGATACTAAGTTTATACAACAACCTATCATCCTATGAATTCAGAAATTATTTTTGGTTATACTAGGGCTTGAGTCCAGATCTCTGTACCAGAACTACTTGGTTTGATTGAATAACATGGTAAATGTTTAAATTAAAACCAAACATTACAGTGAAAGACATTGACATTAATCCCCCTCAGAATACTTCTTGCATGGAACACCTTCATCCCATGGCTCCTGGCACTTCTCTTTTTCTTGGTACCAGGGATCGAATGCAGGACCCCGTGCTTGCCAGGCAGGCACTTATGCCACTGAGCAAGTATCTCCCCAGCCACTCTTGCTACTTTCTGAAGCCATTTTGGAGTCCTTTTTCATGTACACTGACAAGGTCTGGCGAGACATACAGTGAGTGTTGCTGTTTAGTGTCACTCAACAGAAAGGCAGGTTATAAAGACAGCAGTGTGTCCTTATTGACTTATTCACCTGTGTAACTTTGGTCCCTTTCTCTAAATAAAATGACCACAAAAGGTTAACAGCTTGAATTTGAGGTCAAGATAGCCACAGTATTGCAATTAAAGGCATCCACAAAACAGCTCCCAGAACTGTTTCAGAGCATGACAAGAATGATAGGCTACAAGCATTTGATGGATGCCTAGTACCTCTTCCCGCAATTAACGGCAATATGTCTCTCATTGTAATAAACGTTTTAGCTGGGCCTGGTGGCACATGCTTGTAATCCCCAGACTTGGGAGGCTAAGGCAGAAGCATGGCCATGAGCTCAAGGTCAGCTGGGCTACATAGTGAGTTCAAGGCCAGCCTGAAATATACAGGGAGAGACACTGTCTCAAATAAAACCAAACTTAATATTCACCATATTTTCAACCATACCTCATACCCTTTTCTATTTTTTTTGAGACAGAGAGATCTTGCTAAGTCACTAAATTGCCCAATTTGGGCTTGGACTTGCAAGCCTTCTCCCTCAGTTTCCCAGAACATGGAGACTGCAGGTATGAACCACCACATCCAGCTAGGAGTTCAGTTATGAAGTGACATAATTTGATGTCTATCTTTGAAAGATCATTTTGGTAGCAGTATGAAAACCTAGGAGAGCTTAAGGCCATCCCAAACTGCATAGCGAGACCCTGTCTCAAAAAGATAACAAGAAAACCTAGGAAAAATGTGAGACAACCTAAATTTATTGAGTCTTTAACAAATATATATACATATATATATATATACATATATATGTATTTGTTAAAGACTCAATAAATATTTTTTTTTTGGCGGAACTGGGGATTGAACTCAGTCCCTTGCACTTACCAGGGAAGCGCTTACTCCACTGAGCCATCTCCCCGGCCCAGTCTTTAACGAATATTAAGAACTCTTCAAACTTGTGAAGCATACTTTAAAAAAATTTTTTTTTGGTACAGGGTCTCACTATGCAGCCCACATTCACAGTGATCCTCCTGCTCTCTGCCTCCCTAGTGCTGGGACTACAGGCACACGCCACCACACCTGGACTCCATCGTTGGCTCAGCACACTCGAAGGTGGGGCTGGTGAGGCATGTGGAAGCAGGAATTGAACCCTGGCCGCTGTACTTACCTAAGCAAGCACTTAGTCTGCTGAGCTATACCGCCAGCCCTGAAGCATACTTTTTAAAAATCTTTGGGAAAAAAAACCTAAATGGAACCAAACTTGGGACCTCATGCTTGCCAGTGCCACTGAGCTGCATCTCTGTCCTCTGTGAAACACAGGCACTCAGTGAAATTTCACTTTCCCTCACTAAAGTGTGCTACAACAATCATTACTTTACAGATGAGAAGATCAGAGTGCAGAGAGTATTCCATGTAGGCCAAATCTGGCAGAATTGCATAGGAGCTTTCCTGGGAAAAGAGGTCAAACATGGGCAGCAGAAAAGGTAAAGGGGAAGTGGAGAATAAATACAAGAGATTAGGAAAGTGGATTCCAAAGGACGTGGAGATGCCTCAGCACTGGGATACGGGATACAAGCAAGTGGAAGACTAACGTGGCTCTGGAACATTGCTGTCCACTGCACAGCAGTCCTTGCCCAGATGAACATGAAAGAGGATCTGATTATTGAAACCTTCAGTGGAATTAGGTGACTAGGAATCCAGCTCAGTCTGAAACACATATGATAGGAATCTCTTTAGCTTGGGATATATGTATGCTAGGCCAAATGGGAGAAAAGAAATTTTACAAGGGAGTGCCTTGGAAGAAGTGAAAGGAAAGGAAGCATTTGTTCTTCAGACACTATAGGCCACCTGCTGGCAAGAGCATCCCTGTGCTATCATATCTGCCACTACCACAGCAGAATGAAAGCCTCTGGACTTAAAGGTCCACAGCATCTGGCTCATGGAACACCCCTCCATGACTACTGGCGAGGTTTTCCTTTCATTATAATAAACATGCATTTGGCGAAAAAAAAGAAAAAGGCACGGTGGCACATGCTTGTAATCCTAGCACTTGGGAGAATTAGGCAGGAGGATCACTGTGAGCTTGAGCTACATAAGCACATTCATGGCCAGCTTGTGCTACATGGCAAACAAGGGACACAATAGGTCTGTTCAGTTTGAACTTTAAATAAGCATAAAATCTTTTTTCTTTCTTTCTTTTTTTTTTTTTTTTTGGTTGAACTGAGGATTGAACTCAGGCCCTTGTACTTGCCAGGGAAGCACTTATTCCACTAGGCTATCTCATTGGCCCACTTTTGGTGTTTTTGCTATGAGGTTCAGACTGGCCTAGAACTCATAGGATTGCCCCTGCCTTAGACTCCCAAGTACTGGGATTATAGGTGTGCACCACCACGCCTGGCCTAGTTTGAACTTTTGTCACATAACAGATATACTGTGACTAGCCACAACAGAAGAAATCTATATAATCAGGTCTGAGATTAAAAAAGCAGAACAAGTACCAAAACTCACAATTGCCCTAGTCAGTTGGTCAATAAGACCCTGTCAGTCAAGCAATGGCCATGACTCATCCACATGGCTGATACTGATAAAGGATCTACAGAGTGAGGTAGGTGGGTACAGGATAAACCCTGAGGGAACTTGACTGACCTCATCAGATACAAAAGCTACATTTTTTGTTATATAGGTCTCGCTTTATCTCGGTCTTAACCATCCAGCAAAAAAGTATAAAAATGAGGTAAATAAAATAAAGCCATAATAATAAGTGGAGCTGTAAATGGCTCTAGTCAACAACTTCTTCAGATAACCCACTATTATTGTGGGCTGCTGGACTGTGTCTGATTATTTCGTTGAGTGCGGGCACCTATAATAATTGGATGACAATGGAATGTCCATCTTTGACAGGACTAAACAACAACAACAAAAAACCAGGATACAAAGGAAGAACCATTCTATGTCTGTATAAACAGTACAGTTAGGATAAGTATGCAGTACTTCTGTATAATTCTATGAGAAGCAAGATTTGTACTAATAGGGTTTGTACAGGATATTCTGTCAGCTTCTTGTACTATGGATAACCACCAGGAAGCTAACAAGGCAGAAAGTATTAATTACTGAAACTGTACTATAATTTAGCTTTAAAAAATAAGGTAAGTATACAGCTACATTCTCTTTATTGATCATCAACATCTGCTCTAATGGTGTTTGTAAGTAGAGTATCAAGAATGTGACTTGTAAAAAAAAAAAAGAATGCGCCTTGTACAACAAAAAACCACTATGAAAACAATATGCAATGTACTAATTATTGAATCTGTCCTGCTAATTTGATTTGAAACTATCATTGCTATTTGTTCTTCAAAAAAAAAAAAAAAAAAAAAAAAAAAAAAAAAACACCCTGTCTGAACACCAAGGGTTAACTTTATCTGTATCTGAATGCATATGAATAGTATGTATAAAATGTGTCTAACATCTTAAAAAATACCTTCTTTCTAAAGTATATCTACACTTGGAAACTCACTGACACTGCTCTAAGTGGCTGGGGTTTAATCATTCTCACTGTCACATAGTGCTTTTCACTTCATGTAGAAGAGCATGGGAAATGTCCCATGGATGTGCTTGAACTTTCTTGTGTTTCTCAATAATCTTAATACTGCATGGTCCATGCAGTCCCATGGGGCACACAGCTGAGCAGTGACTGCCCTCTGGCAGCCCATTTCCACTGGTGCACCTGCTTGCTGCTGGGATGACTCAAAGCTTTCTATAGGGGAGGCTTCTTGCTGATTCTCTTGTGGTTCTATTTCCCAGCTCTCCCCTTTCATGAAAGAAAGGCTTCTACTTTAGTTCAAATCAGTTACCCCGCAGAGGACAAACCTTCAATACAGCAAAGGTTTCTCACTCTATTTATTTAGGTACTGGGGGTTGAACTCAGGAACCTGCACTTGACAGGCAGGCACTTATTTTACTGAGCTATCTCCCTGGCCCTATACTTTATTTTTTAAATGTATTTAGTACAGGGTCTCTTTATGTAGATTGGACTCTTAGAGATCCTCCTGTTCTTCAACCTCCCTAGCACTGAGATTACAAGTGCCACCATGCGCAACCTTTATCACTGTCTCAGCATACCCTGGATGGGGCTGGCATGGTATGCCAGGGATGGAACCCTGGTCCCTGTACTCTGCCTAAGCAGGAGTTTTAGTCTGCTGAGCTATCTGGCTGCGCTGGGTTCTGACTTTAGCACACAGGTGTGTGCACACACACTCTAACAAGACAGGAAGAAATCGATGCCACATGGTGGGAAATAATGATGAGAGGCTAAGAAACTAAGCAGAACCTGACACTCATGCGCCTCAAAAGGCAAAAGCTAGAATGAAAAGACTGCCAAGGACGGTAGGAAGTTTTTTCAGTTGGAATAATACAGTTATACCCTGAGAATAAGGCAGGGAAAGGAAAGAGAAAATAGAGGCTCTGGGAGATAGCTCAGTGGACTAAGCACCCACCTGCCAAGCACAAGGTCTTAAATACAATTTCTGGTACCACAAAGAAAAAATACAGCAGGACTAGTAGGAAATGAAAATGATTTTCAAATCAAGTCAATTCACAATTAATTGGTGAGACTCAGTGGCACCTTATAAATTGTAGTTGAAGAATGTATGATTCTCTTACTATTAGTAAATGTAATTTACTGTATTAATAAAGAACATAGAGAAAAGAAATTATATTAGAAGATGTCTTGGTTACTTTTGTTGCTGGGACAAATATCCAACACTCAAAATGAAGGAAGGAAAGGTTTATTTAGCTCAGTTACTGGAGGTTTCAGTCCACACTCAGCTGGATCCAAGGCAGAGTGGCACAGGGCAGAGGGCAGCCTTTCATGGTGGTGGCAAAGAGCAGAGTGCAACAGGGAGGAGCACAGGCAACAGTGACTACAGAGAGCAAGTCTGTCTTCCTTATGTTGCACTCAGGGTCTCCGCCTCAGGCTGAGAGTAGGACTCATACCCATAATCCCAGTGGATCACCCGTTAATCACAAACTAAAAGTTTGCCCCATGATTGCACGAGGCTTTGGGTGGACAAATATACACAAATCATAACAAAAGAGAATAAAGGTTCCAATTTCAAAAACCAGCATCAGCCAGGAGTACTTACTAGGTGTGCTGGAAGCCACAGGAGTGGTAGGGATCTGTACTTTTTCATTCTGGTCTACGTCTGATCTGTCAGCAGCAGGTGTGGAGTTGTCCTTGGGCATCACATGGTAGTAAGATGGGGCATATTTGGAGGAGCTACAACCTTATAAACAGAGATGTGGGACTTCAACAAAGGGTTCCTATATTTCAAAGTTACACAGGATTGACTAAAAGGCTCAATACAACTGAAACATTTTTTTCTTTATTCTTTCCTACCTCTTTTCTTTCTTGATTCTTGAATCTCTTCACAAAGTTTCTCAAAGTCTTCATCAAGTTCTTCTTTAATTATTGCATATGCAGTATCTCTTAAAGCACAAGCTCTGTGCCTAATAAGACGATCTGAAAAATGAATAAATACAATTAATCTTCCCCATTCAATAACTGAGCAAAATAAATTTAATATACTAGACTAAAATACTGTGGCAGACATATAATTACTTTTATTTTTACCACAAATAGAAACACTGGGCAACTCCTGACCTCAGTATGTAAACACTATGAAATGCAGTGTGCTCTGAGGCAGAAGGGAGGTAAGGGGTGAAAGCACAGCTGTGCAGCTGCTGGGGCGAATCTATTCCAGGCCTCAGGCTGCCATGTTTACATTCAGATTACAGGTGAAGGAGGTAACTATCCCAGTGTAAGGGGAATGCAAAAGGCTGTTAACACGGCCTGAAGAAAGGGCCTTTATTCCCATGGTATGCTGCCCAAATCCAGCAGTGTCCCTAGCAACTTGTTGGAAATACACAATCTTAGGCCCCAAACCTACATAAGCAATCAGAAACCCTGATATCTAGGGCCCAATGATCCATAGTATAAGAAGTCCTGGTGATTCTGATGCCAAGCTTGAGCACCACTGGTCTGAAGTAATTTTAGGCTGCCTTAGCACAAAAAGCAGCAGGAGCACAACTGGAACAGAAAAACCCTCTGCCTCCGGGGTAGTGGCGATGTGTTCCAGCTGGCTGGAGAAAGAGATCTTTATGATACCCACTTTGGCAGAAAGGGAATAGGAACTGGATTCTAAAATTCTACTATCACTATTATTGCTGTGGTTGTAATAAAAATTGCAATGGTCTTAATCAAAAAAATTTTTTTAATGTGTTTAGTACAGTGTCTATAGGGTCTCACTACACAGATCAGATGTATAGTGATCCTGTTTTCAGCCTCCCAAGCACTGGGATAACAGATGTGTGGCACCATGCCCAGTCTTGGTGGCCAGCTCGGCATGCGGTAATGGGGATCAAACCCAGGTCCTTGCAATTGCCTAGGCAGATGCTTAGACAGCTGAGCTACCTCTGTGGCCCAAAAAATATTTTAGAATCTATTTTACTATTGACAGTATAACCTTTCTAAACTTTACTTTCATCTGTAGAATGGTTGAGAGGGTTAAACTGCATTGTAAACTACTCTTTATAATATACCATCTGATACAAAAATCAACCCTGTAAGTTTCATCAGTCCTAACAATCCCTGAAAGCAAAAAAAAAGCATTACTATTCACCTCCAGGATCTCTGTCTGGATTGTATTCTAAAGCATTACTACAGATTAAGTCAATATCTCTCAAATAGTCTTTTACAGTCAGATACTTGTGGAGATCAATTTTACTGATGACAGACGAGAGGTCCATTGGTTGCTTTATCACACTGACATAGTCAGGAACCTAAAATTCAAGCAAATGATTAAATCACTAAATTAACTCTAAAAAATTGACACTTCTTCAAAAAGCAAGATAGGGTATAGAGAATAGGGATAACATAGTAACATGAAAACTGTGAGCTGCACAGCATTTATTCCTACTATTTAGCAGCTATATTCTCCAGCAACGTCCTCTACTTTTCCATTCCAACTGTCACATATCCTCAGTGTCAACTTAGTGACTCCCCACTCAGTTGTCACTGTGTGACTCATGGTAATACCATGTGGTGTGGAGACTTCCACATGTGTGGCTTGGGAAGAAAAGCTGCTCTCTGAAAGGACTTTTTTTTTGGTCTTTTTGAGGCAGGATCTCACCATGAAGCTCTGCCTGGCCTTGAGCTCACTTTGCTGCCCAGGCTGGTCTCAAACTTGCAATGATCCTCCTTTCTCAGCCTCCTGAGCTCTGGGATTACAGATGTGCACTGCCACACCCAACAGGACAATGTAGTACACATACAATTAGTTCAGTCTCCATGTGCTTAAGATACTACACCTCAGTACGTTTCCATACAGAGAAACCCAGTTCTGAGTGTAGCCAGAATTATATGAACTATTCTTGTACTCTGGAACTCATTTGCCCCAAATAGTAAATTAATACCTCAACTGGGTCGACAGGCTTAGTAAATACTCGGAATCGTTTGTCAATAGCAAGCCTATGTGTGACATTCCTTAAGAAAATTCTCAGTTCTCTGAAAGTATCTTCCTCTTGCTCTTCTAGTCGTTTCATTTCTTCTGCTGTCAGTGGTCTTGGCTCAGGAGGAGGTGCCACGGGTAGGACCTCCAACACCTGTAAGACTGTGTGAAGGGAAGATTTTAGTTCCTACTCTTGTTACTACTGTGGGTGACAAATAACTGTGATCAGTGCCATGGTTATCTTCCTCGTATCTGCCAGTAACCCACGAACTTAGAATATGGAAGTACCACTATAACATCTACCTACCCCATATTCTCTAGAAATAATTGGTAATAATTCGTCATAGTCAATGCCTCTGTTCCATCTTAAGATAATTTCAGACATTATTAAAGCCAGGCTGAACTGCATAGTGAAACCCTGTCTCAAAAAAAAAGTACAAAAGACTGATTTAAACCCATACCCACCAAGTACAGATGATACAAGGAGGAATATGAGATTTGTCCCAATAACTAGCAATTTATTTAAAGTAAGGGACATAATTACAATATTGCAATGTCTGTTTAAAGTATGATGGGTCAGTTAATTTTACCTAGATGAATCAAGGAAGGTCTCATATTAAAAAGCTTCAGTTCTAGTAGAAGATCAAATAGATCTTACAGGCAGAAATGAGGTCTATGGAAGAGTTACTAACAGTGAAATTATAAGAACGGGAATATGTTGTATATAAAGGAAATGTTTTCTAATAAAAACAAGTAAGGGAAAGAGACAACATAAATGCCAAAAATACTCCTGTAAGCAGTACTGCTATGAGTTCAAGACCAGTCTGGGGTACAAAGTGAGTTCACATCCAGCTTGAACTGCACAGTGAAATTCCATCTCAAAAAGATAAAACTCAGGGGGCCGGGGAGATGGCTCAGTGGAATAAGCACTTCCCTGGCAAGCGCAAGGGCCTGAGTATAATGGGGGAGGGGGGGTATGAATAAACCCCTCCTAAAAAGCAGACAAACAAACAAAACCCAACCCTCCATAGTTAATTACTACTTCCTCAAAATTGCTGTATTTTACATTTTGATACAATCAACTAACCTGCTTTCTTTTTTGATACAGGAGTCTTAGCAGCTTGTTTTAGAATTAAATCTTCAAAAAATTTTGTCCGTTCCTCTTTGCCTGGTAACTGGACATTAAAAATTTCTCCATAATCATGGAGAAATAATTCTTGTACCTTATGAAAGAAAGCAGTCCAATAGAGAATAAATGCAATGGAAAGCTGTTACATCTTGAATCAAAACTTATACAACCAATTTATAGTCAGGAAGTGATAGTTAAGCTTTAAAAATACCCCTGATTTATATGTAAGATACACATACACAATATATTAGCAACTAAAAAACCATATTATTTATGCATAAACATATGTAATAAATTAGGAACCAAAATGTTTAAAACACCAAGTATTCAAACAACCAGTAACACAGCAATTGACAATATTTTAATTAAGTTTTGTAATAATTCACTTTTAAAGCCCCATATGATATGTGAAGTATGAAAATGAGTAGTTGCTTAGTGAAAATTACAGGCCAAAATTAAAAGAGTGCTGGCAAGAACATAAGTGGTACAGTTGCTGGAGAACAGTGTGATAAGGTCTTAGCGAAATATAAGTCACTATGTAATCTGACAGTTCTACTGCTCAGCATATGTCAAAACACTGAAAGCAAACATTGAAACAGATGCATGTGCACAAATCACCACAGCAGCATTACATAGAAAGGCCAAGAGGGAAAGCAGCCCAAATGTCCACTGTCAGATCACTACGTACACATTATACTGAAAAAACTTCGGCCTAAAAAGGAATAAAATGTGGGCACATGATGCAGTGTGGAGGAACTTTGATGACAGTATAGTAAGTGCAATAAGCCAGAAGCAAAAGACAAATAACTATAATTTATATACCTCTTTTATCAGGTAGCTAGAACAAATCCCTATGGTCAGATAGTACACCAGAAGTTACCAGGTATAGGGAAGGGAGGGAGGGAGGGAGGGAAGGATATTATGAACCCTTAAGTGCATACTAACCTATTTTTGGAAAACCAAAAACAGTGAAACATAAGAAATGTCCTCAAATTCTTACTCCTTGATGTTTTCTAGGTAACATATAATACAAAAATTCCACAAATTTGAATGTTTGGCATAAACTGGGTAATAGGCATAAAGCCTTTACTTGAGACAACAAGCTGCCTTGAGAATGGGCAGCAGCAACTCAATAGTGTGAATAGGCCTAAGGGTCGCCGGCAGGATGCTTAGATAGGACTCAAATGGCTGACTTTGTTATGTGTATTTTAACACATACACTACAAAAAAAAAGAAAGGCAAAACAGGTACCCAAAAGATATTTAACAACAAAACTTGGGACATTTTCCAGTATTACCATTGTTCTTGGGGGATATTACCTGAAACAAGTTCACTTTTTGTGTAGTCCATTTGCTACAGAGAGGTTTGCATGGATTGTGTTTTCCCTTTCTGCTTTGCAGTATTCTATACTCTTCCCAAATGTTTCTGCTGTAACTCAACACTGAAATGCAACCCTCAATGCTAGGGCATTAAACAGTACAGCCTTTAAGAGGGATTTATAAACGTGTCTCACAAAAAGGTCAGAGAAGCCGGGTGCACACCTGTAATCCCAGCACTTGGGAGGCTGACACAGGAGGATCATTTTGAGTGTGAGGCCAGACTGGGTGAGACAAAGCCATTCTGAACTACAAGATCCTATGAAAAGCAAGATCCAGCCTCAAAAA